>JASDQU010371501.1:29225-39589 GCA_032191745.1 Picea mariana | reverse complement strand
GCATATTTAGACACCTAGAAGTTAGTTAAGATCTACTTGGTCTAATGTGTCGTTAGGTTAAAGTGTGTTTCTTAGTGTTTTTCTTTAGTATGCATTAGTATGAATTTGTAGTTAGGAAATCTGACAGTCACGATATGTTCCAGACATAGAGTGAGCCTATGGTTCATACTCTCCTCAATCTTAACGACCATTGATTTGTAGATTAACACCTAATTGGTCCATGATATCTATTTAAATATCATAGAGGCTCATTTACTGATGATAGATTATGAGAAAATCTCTTGTAAAATCTCTCTATAATCATTTTCATTTGCATTAATAAACTACTCCAAGTGGCCGCGTTGGCTGGGGCCATGGATGCTTCCTTGTAGGGGTTTTACCATGTGAAAACATAAGTGTGTTGATCTTTGATCTGGTTATGTGAGTGGTTACTAAAGGTGTTCATCCTCTGTTGGAATACCTGTGTCGTCGAACACAACTCACCCAACATGAACATCTCAAATTATTTTTGCATGTTCTTTGAGAACCTTTGAGCCAGATCATCATAGTCACTTCCAAAGATGATATCATCTACATAGACCACAATGATAATCATATTTCCATTTTCTTGTTTAATGTAAATATAAATTTTTTCAGTTCCTCTTTTGAATCCTTTCTATTGTAGGTACTTATCAAGCCTTGAGTACGAAGCTCTTGGTTCTTTATTTAGACAATAGAGGGCCTTGTTATAGCAATATTTGTCTCACCTTATGCAATCTTTCACATAGGGCCTTTTTCCATTTCCCTATGTAGACTTATCATCCCTTTTTGATGAACCTAGAGCTAAAAATACAATTTTTTCCACATGTACGCACCTTGCCTACTATACAACATGCGTATACATAGGTTGATCCACTACAGCCTGCGTACATCAGGATTTGTGCCAAAAAATTAAAATTAAATGTTAGGTTTCCATGTCACGATAGGCGATCTCTAATCCTTGGCCTTCCATATACTAGAAATGTTCCAACTCGACCTTTCAGTTCCATTTGAAGGCTATAAATGAGCCAGTTACGAGCTATGGAAAGCACGAGAAAGCATTCAACTTTGAAAGAAAAGTTACTCTGGATAAATTACTACTTCATATCGAGTCTACATCCCTTTGTCCTTTAAGTATTAACACAATGTTCATCCCCCAAGATCTTCCCTTATTATTGGAGAAACTCATTGTCTCATTTCTATGAGCTTGCCTTTGGTGGAGGATTGATGTGGTGGAGGCCCAGCTGGAAGGAACTTAGTTTCTTGGTTCCGAATAGTGTCGACACAGAAGTCTGTAATGTTTTCACTTTTGCTGATCATTTATTAATATAAATACTCCTTTCTTGTCCAATTGATATCGTGAAAATATATGATTATTATCCATGGTGTGTTTGTCATGTTTATTATTAGATTATGATATATAATGTGCTAACCTTTTATATTATCACTATATGCTTTCTCTGCTTGTTTGTTGAGAACTTGTTGTAGGTATAAATATTTCGGTCGAAGTGCTCAATGGTCATCAAACGTTTCGAAGAGGTAGGCCTCTTTATTATCTCTCTTGCACATTGGTTTATATAGTATGTGTTGGAATTGAGTTGATTTCTGCAGTCATACCTGTCTTTTTTGGTTTACCCTAGCCATAGAGGGTTTTTACCCTCATAACAGAATTGGCAACCATACTGGGGAGATATATTCTTTCTAAGGGTTGGACTACTTTTACTCCTTTCATTGCTCTCTTTCCTTTTTGTCTCTTGTTGTATCACTACTTGATAGATTCTGTTCAGTCTAGGTCTAATTTTTCATCCTTTCTCCCTTGCCTGGCCTTGTTTTAAAGAATATACACTCATTTTTTCTTGACATTCATGTACATACGTTGTTTGTCTCATTGCAATCTGCGTATATATGCTCTTTTTTGTTGAACAATAATGTACACCTTGTTTCCTAACTTGTTTTCTTGGTCTGGAGTTTGTTGGGTGGGATTTGATGATTGATAATCCTTCTTAGGTCTCTTTAGTTTCCATTAAGCATCTCTAGGATGATAGGAGGTTTGTTTGGAGTTGAATTTTTGGGTGGAGTCTTTCTTATCTTTTCAGTTTCATTGTCCTTGTACATTGGGTTAGGTGTTTTTCTACTTGGTATTTTGCTTTAGTTATTTATTTTATACATAGTATAATTTATATATCAAGTTGCTTATCAGTCCATGCATTTTCTTTTTAGTATATTGAAAATACAAAAAAATAGGCATTTTACATTGCTTGTCATTTTTTTTTCTTTTGAATATTTATAATTAGTTAGTTCATTTAGTGAAAGATTGCATTTTACTTTAGAATTGCAGAGTTGAAATTGAAAATTGCATTGTTTTTATAAGCATGTCATTCATTGAAAAGTTAAAGTTAGGACTTTGAATTATATTCATATTTACTTTTCTTGCAGAGTCATAACATCATGAGTTTCACTTCCATACTGTTTTGAGTAATCACGGCCAATAAAATTTACGCTTTAAATTAAAATTGATTAGTCACGATTTTATTTTCTAGGGTGCACAAACTAGTCTAGGATTTAGTGCCTTGGAATAGGATTTTGGGAGTAAACTTCTCCAAGGAAATTAGATCAACATATGTGTCTGAGAAAGGGAGTTGAGAAGTCCATTATATAATTGGTAAGATCAGGATGGTTCGCTCACACCAGAGTTAATCACGAGGTCGCGTGAATTTGTTTGAATGGATATCCCTCTGATACTCGCCTAGTGTCAGAGATACTTTTGTGGATTTATTTGTATCTAAGGATCTTGCTAGTGCCCATACCTCTGTGAGAGGTGGTGATTTCAAGGTTTAGGGATTTTCTACCCTTCCCATATGGTGATACAGACTTACAACTGCTCACCTATGCATCAGTTATAGAGTGGTTTATTAGTTGCTTGACTTAGGTATCTCATAGGTTACTTGCAGGGGTTATTCTAAAAGTACCCTAGGTTAGATAGGGGTCGGACAACACACAACATTTATGGAGAATTACCTCTATGGGGGGGTCTGATCGACTGGTTATTAATCCCATGAGGGCCCCTATAACTGATTATGTTACCTCCAATCTTTAGTGGGGAGTCTAAAGCCCCTCTTGGGAGAGACATACCTTATTTAGGGAGGGAGGCCACTCACCTACTTTACCTCATTTGCATGCATATTGTTCATTTGAATTTTGGAGTACTCTTTGATTACTAGTTGGCCTTAGGAGTTTATACTTAGTTTTCATTATCATGAATAGTGGACTTCCTATGGCTCTCTCCTTTACCACTACCCCCCCCCATGATGTTCACTCATTACATGGGAATGAATCCATCCACGATTCATAATGGTATGTTGAATTATAATTCTTAGTCTATGCCTTGGGTCACTAATCATTTTTCTAATGGTATGCCAGACATGTCTTCGCACTTGCCATCCTCTATGAATCCTTGTCTGGGGGCATGATGCCTCCTTATTCTCCTTTCTCATTTGATGGGATTAATTTTCCCTCAAACACCTCTTATGGTAGGAGGTTGGAATCCTCCTTCCTATGAATCCACTTTTCCAGGAGCAATTGCTCAAATGGGTGGTCATTCTACTTATTACACTCCGTCCACCTATTCTTCTTCCGCTATGTTGGTTCCTACGAACGCTTTTCCCATGGAGGACCTCCGTCTTTCCTCTAGTGTTCCATCTAGAGGGAGTCATTATTATAGTATGTAAAACCCCTTTTATGAAGTTCCTTCATCTGGGGGAAACATATATCCTCGCATGAGTAACCCTTTTCATTTCGTTTCATCTTTGCAAGCAGCTTCCTCAGTGATGATGCCCTTATAACCTGTTGTGAATTAGTATGTAAGAGTATACTATCCTTTCGAGTAGGGCCATGGTGTATACTGGAACCCTTCTTGGCCTGCAATTCCTCAAAACCAATATTTCCGTGGACCTTGGTCTCAAATGCCACAATCAACCACCGTCACTAGTCCAATCATTACTAGTCATACTAGAGCTCCATCACCAGCCTCTGCTACTCATGTTGGATATTTTTCGACGACCTCTTCCAGTCATGTAGGATATTGGTCGATGACCTCTGCAAGTCATGTTGAATACCTGCAAACAACTATTTCCAGTCATTGCATGTAATACTGGAATTATATCACCAACCTTTGCTAGTCATGTTGGAGATTGTTGAAAAACCTCTGTGAGTCATATTGAAGACCTGCAATGAGCCACTGATAGTCATGTTGGGGGCACGAGTCTAGTCATTTCTAGTCACGCTGCACATACATCACCAACCACTTCTAGTCATGTTGGAGATTTTCTACTAGCCTCTGCAAGTCATGATGGAAGCATATCACCATCCAATGCAAGTCATGTTGGGGGCATTCATACGATTGAGAATCCTAGAAATTTCAGACGTAAGGTTAGATTCCTTTGTAGGGATTTCGAAGGAAATCACCTTACTCGTTTGTGTCTCACTACTGTTGGGATACCAGAAGCATGGTTCTAACTTGAGGACCCTTCAGGTTCTGAGTCGTCTATGGTTTCCCTAAACTCTGTTCCTTCTTTGGTTGATACATCAGTCACGTCGATGAAATATTTAGCTTGTAAGTTTTAAACCTGTGAAGCAAAGCAATGCATATATATTCTTAAGAAAAACATAAATTAATCAATGGCTCATACACATAGTACACAAAGATGTATATCAGAAACCCTCAACCAACGAAAACCTTTCTTATTTTCATTATATTGAATTTCACCATTCACCATACAATATATACAATGTTTTTAGGTATTCTGTAGATACCAAAACCCTAATCCCTTAATCCAGGATTAATTTAGAAACTCGCTAAAAATAGAAAAATCCACTAAAAATAGCAAAAATCGCCCAAAAAAATAATTCGGGGAGATGCCTTGAATGTTGCGCATAACTTGGGGGGGGGGCATACCTGCCCCCTCCTAGGAAGCGCCTGATGCAAATGACACGAATAACACTACTAGAGGGATCGTGAGATGCAGTTGTTGATCCTGACGTGCCCACACCCACACATGCAAAGAAAATAACATATACCCAACATTATCCCACTTGTTTTATTTGCATCCAAGGGTCCACAGGGTTATATAGTCAACAATACAATGAAGAAATGCCCATTGTTACTCTACACCAGGAGAAATTTTCTGTGCTCACAGACTTTGTCAATAAATCTGCAACATTCTTCAAAGTGTGAACCTTTTCCAGTAACACCTTCTTTTCCTCAACCATGTCTCTCAAAAAGTGATATTGAACATCAATATTCTTTGTCTTCGAATAAAGATGGGTTCTTTTCCAGGAAGATTGCACTTTGACTGTCACAATCTAATCTCACTGCTTATTGTACCAACCCAACACATGAACACAATCTCTGTAACCATACTACTTCCTTGCTTGCATGAGTGGTTGCCATGTATTCATCTTCTATAGTTGAGAGTGCCACTACAACCTATCTTTTGCTCATCCAACTGTTTGCTCCTCCAAATAGGTTAAACACATACCCACTTGTAGATCTTTTACGATCCAAATATCCAGCCCAATCTATATCAACAAAGCCATGTATATCCACCACTCAGTCCAATCCCAGTCTTCCTTGGTAGCAAAATCCATAATTGGTTGTGCCACACAAATATGTGAAGACCCTCTTTATTGTTGTCCAATGCTCTTTCCCTGGTTTTGATATATACCTGCTCAAAACTCCCACTTCATGTGAAATGGCCAGTCTAGTACAAACCTTTCATACATCAAACTACCAAATACACTGGCATATGGAACATTGGACATGTCCTCTTCTTCTTCCCGTGTCTTGGGACACTGATCTGTAGATAAATTTACACCTATAGGAATAGTAAACTTGACCGGTTTACTTCCATGCATATTAAACCTCTGCAATATCATCTCAACATATTTTCTCTGATTCAACTAGATTTTCATGTTTGTACAATCTCTTTTAATTTCCATTCCCAGAATGAAGTCAGCAACATCGAGATCCTTCATGTAAAATTTGGAGGATAGCTGTGATTTCACCTCCTTGATAACATCCATGTTATTTCCTACCAACAACATGTCATCAACATATAACACTACATAAATGAAGTGATTACCAACCTTCTTGGAATATACATAGTGATCAACCCTGCTTCTCACAAATTCCAATCCAAGGATGTTTGTGTCAAACTTTTGGTACCACATCCTAGGTGATTGCTTCAGACCATATAGTGACTTCTTTATCTTACAGACAAAATATTTCTTTCCCTTTACTACAAAGTCTTTTGGTTGCTTCATGTTGATTTCTTCTTCCAGATCCCCATGTAGGAATGTTGTCTTCACATCCATCTATTCCACTTCAAGATCAAAAGCAATAGTAATAGATAAACGAAATCTAATAGAAGTTAACTTAGCATCAGGAGACAAAATCTCACCAAAGTCAATTCCCTCTACCTAGGAATAACCTTTTGTTACTAACTGATCTTTGTATTTCTCCACTTTTCCTTCTGCATTAAACTTCTTATTAAACAACCATTTGCTACCCACATATTTTCTTCCATCTGGAAACTCAACTATATCCCATGCCTCATTCTTATCCAAGGGATTCATTTCTTCAACCATGGCCTTCTTCCAAAGTTTACTATCCTTTGAGTTCATTTCTTCCCTGATAGTTCTTGAATCTTCATTAGTAATAGATAAATCAAAATGGGAACAAAAATCAGGTGGACTATACCTTTCTGGTTGCCTTATTTCTCTCATTGATCTGCTTAATATTGGGGTACGAGGTTCTTCTTATTCTTATGCTTCATCTTCTTCAGATGATTCAGATTTTGCATCATCCAACTCTAGCTCTATTTTCTCAGGTTCCACTTGCCTTGGTAGGAATTCTTGTTTGGACACATATTTTAACTCTCTAAAAACAACATCCCGACTGTAAATAGTCTTCTTAGTTTCTGGGTTCCAAAGCTTATAACCTTTCACACCATCTTTATAACCAATAAATATACACTTTTCATCTTGTTTATCCATCTTACTCCTATTTTCCTTTGTAGAATGTATATAAGCATCACAACCAAACACTCTAAAATGTTGAAGAGAGGGTTTCTTTTCAGTCCATACCTTGTTTGGAGTTTTATCATCCAACGCTAATGAAGGTGATTGATTAACTTGTTAACATGTTGTACCCACTACCTCTGCCCAGAATTCCTATCCTAACTCAACACCGCTGAGCATGCTCCTCTCTTTTTCCATCAGTTTCATGTTCATCCTTTTTGCAACTCCATTCTACTGAGGAGTGTATTGAGTAGACTTATACCTTATTATACCAAACTTCTTACAGAATTCTTTGAATTCATTTTTGCAGAATTCTCCACCATTATCTGTTCTCAATACCTTTATTTCTTGTTTGTCTGATTTTCTACCAAATCCTTAAACTCTTTAAATGTTTCAAATAACTTAGATTTCTTTCTAAGAAAATAAATCCATGTGTACCTTGAGAAATCATTTATGAATGAAACATAATACACAGACTTACCTAGTGATGGAACAAGAACATGTCCAAACACATAACTATGTATAAATTCTAAGATCCCCTTTTCTCTTGTAGCACCAGATGGGAATCTTACTCGATTCCATTTACCATATATGCAATGTTCATAGAAATCAAAATCCAAAGTGCAATTAGACATACATTCAAACATGCCTTTACCATGTAGTGTTCGAAGGCCCTTTTCTCCAATATGCCCTAGTATTTGATGCCATACCATGGTATTCTTTTTAGGGACAGTATTGATGTATAAGTGATTCCCAACAACTTGCATAGAGTTCCACACCGAACTCCCCTCATCAACGCCATTTCTCCTTGTACCATCTTGCAAGTGCCCTTTTCAAATACAATATCCACTTCTGCATCATCCAACTTTCTTACAGATATTAGGCTCCTTGCTATTTTTGGAATGTGAAGAACCCAAGGGAGAGTTTTAATCCTTCCATCTTTTATCATCAATGTAACCCTTCCATGTCCCAATATTTTGGTTTTCGATTCATCTCCTAGGAATACATTAACACCATCGTATTTTTCATATTCAGAGAACCACTCCTTGTGAGGAGTCATATGGTATGATGGACCTGAGTCAATCAACCATACATCACGGTCTGCATGTGTACCTGTATATTCTAGGTAAACATCACCTCCTTCTTTAGTGGAGGTTTTCGCCTCTAGGGAAGAGGCACTATCATATCCCTTTGGTTTATCAACCTTCTTAGACTTGCAATCTTTCTTATAATGCCATGTTTTACCACACTTCCAACATTTCCTCAAAGATTTTCCTAGAGACTTAGATCTACTTGTATATTTAAGTCTCCCCCCCCGAGGACTTACCATGATTCCTGTCTTGGGTATGACCTCTTACAAATTAAGATTCTGTGTTATGACCATCGATGCTTTTCCACCTCATCTCTTCATATAACAAGGATGCAACTACAACAAAACCCATCAAACCAATACTCATGTTCACTTTCAAGACTACCAATCAGATGTCACAAGTTGTCAATATAGTCATTTGGTATGTGCAGTGCACATAAAGTTAATAGAAGTTTAATAATAAAAAAAAAAGTTACAAAATGGAAAATGTCCAAAGTCGATCATGAATGAATAATTGAAGATGGAATATCATTACGTTGTTTTTGAACAAACTTGGCACATGTGTACATTCCAGAATTTTTAATTTTTAATTGAAAGTACATTCCATATTTTGATAACTTGTTTTGACTATCTTCAAACATATTTCCAATTATGATATTTATAAAAATGGTACTATGTATAAAAAAATCACTTGGGAACTGCACCCCAATTAGTACCAAAAAGTATATTGTTAATACTTACAACCTAATTAGTATAGGATTTAGGGAACTACTAATGTGTATGGAAGTGAAAGAACCATTTGGTAACTTTTACCCCTATCGATACCCAAAAGTATGTCATTAGGGAATTTCACCCTAATTAGTATAGAAGTAAAAGACATGCTTGGGGCACACCTTAATTTACATATATATGAGTGAGACAACAACTTAATGAATTTTCCTCTTGGTTAGTGCTAAAATTATGTTCTTGGGATTTAAACAAGAATTAATATAATAACAAGGGAACCACTTATGGTGCACCCTATTTGAATAAGAGTAAGATAAGTANACTTGGAAATTTATGCCCAAGTATGTTATAACCTAAATTTGTATAAGAGTGAAAGAACCAAGAATCGCTTGGGGTGCACCCTAACTTTAATATAGGATAGAGGAGAACTTAATATTTTAGGGACATGCATTGTATATAATACAAGTTATGTTTTCAAGTTGAGAAGTGTACTAGGCATATTTACGAGACATCTTTAAGTACTTGATCTGAATAATAGACCTATCATCATATATCCTTCTAATCTTGCCCCCTTCTAACATTTGGATGAGACTAATCTTTTTTAAAGAAAGCATAGTATTAGGGCAGCTTTATGATATCAAATTCTCATTCCATCTTGTGATTGGAAATGGCTCACATGTTAATAAAAGTAAAATATATTTTAATGAAGTTCATATGATGGGGTTTACTTTCTTTAGAATGTTTGAACCCATTCCCAAATATGTCTTCTGGAGCCATCCCCTTCAAACCCATAATTTCCAACCATACTCTTTGATTTTCTCCATGTTCATAAAGGGGCACAGATGTTGAAAAAGCATATATACTATTATATGTAGGTGATTAAGTCATGTTAATTACAAAGGGGTCCCTCTCACATAAATTCGTAAGACTTCATGCCCACCTTTTCACATGTTCGATGGGTTCGATTTACTTTGGAACCGCCTTGGTACATGCTAAATGATACAATGTCATGAGTCCTCAAGTGGTAATACAAGCAGCCATATAAACTCACATGCTAGGATTGGAGCCACACCCATTAAGCAACTCTTCCTCATGAAGTTCACTTATCAAAGCCAATTGATCACATCGAGGAGTTATACATTTTTAGTACCTTCTAGAACACAAGGAATATTATTTTTTATTGTAAAAGGTTGATCTAGAAACTCTCTATTTAAAAAGAAATTCCTTCACATCTTACGCATGGTTGGATTTGTGACATTCTAGCAAATTCTAGTGATGGATCACCAAGATACCCACTTCAAATTTCTAAATGGAACTAACCCTTTCTCAAGATACTGTGCATTAACATCACATCTTTATGATACCCAATTACATTGATAGAACCATTAATGTAACCTCTTCTAATATATACGAAGGATTCAATATCAAATTTAACCTCTACATATAATTAAAA
>JASDQU010371501.1:17359-29125 GCA_032191745.1 Picea mariana | reverse complement strand
GATATTGTTTTTTCTTAATATAATGTAATAATATAATAGTAATTAATATCCATATTCTAGTTTTTATTTATTGATATAATATTAATATATTAATAATTAATATCCATATTTTCTTTTTTATTTATTGATATAATAAATATAATTAAATAAATACCATAATCCTAATAAATAATTAGTGGTTAATTTAATATAACTACTCATTTCATTTTTACTAAAGTAAAGCAATTTAGAAGAAAAGCTCTTGCTAGTTACTATTAATGTTGAATTGCTTATGGAACGATGGAGAGTATGCAACAGTAATAGCATGAAAACTGATCAATTTAAATTTAAATTGTCTTAACCCTAACCCTAATGACAAATAACTAATGTATTTTTAATACAAAATTCAAAAAGTTTCATGTCATTATAAGATATATTTTCAACTTAATGAATCTCATAAGGTGGAGAGTATGCAAAGCATGCAAACGAATTAATGAATCTGATAAAATGAAAATATTTTAAATTTGAATTGGCTTAACCCTGACCCTAACGACTAATAACTAATGTATTTTTAATACAAAATTCAAAACGTTTCATGTCATTATGAGATATATTTTCAATTTTCACAATTATTTCCGGTGAAGTATTTTGCCTGGGTTATCAATGACTCACGGATGTTGTTTGAGGGGAAACATTTTTGTAATCGAATCCAGTATCCTACACCTGGCCATTTTAAATACAGTTAAAGAATTTAAATCCATGGACATTGATACCTGCGCATTTTAATCCCAATTAAAGAATTTAAATCCACTTTTAATTCTAATGGTTGATTTGATTCCAACTTTGTAGGTTTTTTTGAATGTCACGTTAGTTGCACTATGTAAGACCATGTTTATCAAATTTGTCTTTCTCGCTATTTTGTTAAATCTTCTATCTTCATGGAGGGCTCTCCTCCATTCCCCATTCCCGTGACATACAGTTGGAAGTAAATGATCTGAATATAATTTTGATGGGTATATTTTTACAATTAAAATGTTATCCTTTTTAGTCTACTGCGTTTGGGATTTCTTGAAGTAGAACATATGTACACTCAATTATATCAATAGTTTAAAAAGTTTGAAAGGATGAGATTTTTGGTGAGAATAAAGATCCTCCTTCAACATGTGTTATAGTTTTCTGAAATTTTTCAATCTTATTTGTATTAGTGGTATAATTTTCTCTTGGCATTTCGAGTTAACAATGAGAACTGCAATCTCGTAGTCCTACCGAATCAGTATGAATTGAGTCTATGAAAAAAAAGAAGTTTTATTGATGTAAGAAAAAGTCTTTTTCTAATAAAAAGTATGACAAGAAGTAATCCTACTTGTAAGATACAATTTAGTCTCTTCCAATTCCAATTATCTTTATGAGATGAATACACACCAAAATTTAAAATGAAAATTGATAAAAAGACTTCTTGAAACTACAGGATATGTCAATTTTAGCAGTGATTGTGCAATCAAACTAACAGAAGAAGGTATACACCACAAGGTAAAAATAAGCATTAAACTTTTCATTTAGAAATTAGTCCATTAACATGAACTCATAAAT
Source organism: Picea mariana (assembly GCA_032191745.1). Taxonomy (NCBI): domain Eukaryota; kingdom Viridiplantae; phylum Streptophyta; class Pinopsida; order Pinales; family Pinaceae; genus Picea; species Picea mariana. The sequence continues at coordinate 27,556 of JASDQU010371501.1, read as the reverse complement.
AGCACTCCCACCACTGCTCGCTACCACTGTGTATTAATAAGTTGATTAAATTTTTACAATCTATTGGTTGGATAGTCATAATGATCGTGAGAATTCGACAATCAAGAAGTGATGCTATGGGCCAAGCCAACAGTTACACCAACCTATTATGACCCTTTTACAGTTCAAAAATTGTTTGCGGTTCTGTTGGTCAGCTACTTGTTAGAACTACAAGGTTGCGTCCTAACCAGTGATGAAACCCGACCTCCAAGTGGGAAAGAACAATGTCTTACCCCATGGTAAATAAATTGTGCGAAATTGGCAAGAGGCTGAAGAGATCTTGCTTCTCCAAACAACCTCTCATCGAGACCTTGCGGCTAAGCTTTATTATCTACTCCATTTGTCTCTGCATTAGAAAGAATGAATGGAAACTTACACAAGATTCGAAGTACAGGTTCATACCATCCTTTTGAATTTCTAGGGATTATTATTAGAGTAACACCAATGACCTAAATCAACATTTTTTTAATTGTTTTCAATTATTCTGTTGAAAATGAATGCAATACTTTTGAAGAAGATATAGAAGTTGAGGCCTATGAAACTTTATTTTAAGAGCAATGAAGATATTGCTTATGGTTCAACAACACTGTTTATTCCCCAGCAGTCCCGCGTTCCCTTGCATCCACGCTTACCCGCTTTTTGTTCATTCTTCATTACACAATACGATCATTCTACCATTCTACCAGCATTCTACCATTAACGCTTAGAATTAAAGGTAATATGTTTTCCATTTAAAATACTGTAATTTGTTTGAAACAGTGGGAATAAAATAGTGGCAGTATGTTAGCATCCAACGCATGCTGATCAGTCAAGCCAGATATGGAAAATCATATGGTTAGTTTGAAATTGAATTTGCATCACAAATTATATGAAAATGCGATATCGGTAGGAGGAATTCCCTATTAAATTTGAATGCATTGTAAAAAAGAAATATTGTGAAGAAAACACATATTAATATACAATTTCTGAGCAAGCTTCTCCTCTCGTGATGTGCAATAGAAATGACAGCAAGAAACAATTCCGTCCTCCCTCTGTATAATAGAAGTCGCAGCAAGCAACAATTCTGGGGAAGAGAACAGGGAGAAATAATTGAAATGCTCAGATGAGGATTGAGCGTGACATTCATCATGCATCCAAATTAACCACGGTTGTGTTAATTGAAACACATGGCAACTCTTCACATCCATAAATACTTTTTCACTGTTTACATTCCACTAATCACAGGTGTCAATTTATATTGTTTAAGATTAGATTAAGCTCGGGTGGCATTTGAAACGCATGTATATGTGGCATCAACAGCGTGGCCTGGTAAGGAGAGAGAGCCAGGACACTCCACCTGATAACATATGGTTTAAATTATATTAAAGCTCCAGCATTTGAAACGGATAAAGTAAAAATGACGGCGTTCCACTTTCTTTCCATGCGAATATAACTACACGTACTATCACTGTATAAAAATGATGTGCTATCACTGTATAAAAATGATGGTGTTCCATGGCATTCCACTTCTTTTCCATGCGAATATAATTGAAAACTCAGTCTAGTAATTTTTTAATCATGTTTAGTAAAAGTGAAAAAGTAAACATGATAAATTTACGATTTTATAAATGCAAGGGAGTTAGTTCCTATAATCTTATTCATTGATTTGGATGTAAGATGAAGAATATACCAACAACTTCACTTTCTAACCATGGGATTGAATTCTGTAATTAAAAGGATGATTAATCCAACAATTCCGATAGGGGGATGCCTATTGGCATAATAATGTTAAATATATAATAGCTTAGTTAACAAAAATAATTCTATTATTCCCTTTAGTTGTTAATGAAAAAGATATTACTCCCTTTAATTGTTAATGAAAATGATATTATGAAAAAGGGAGTAGTCATTTAAATAGGTAGAACAGTTTGAATTTCTTACATGTTTTAAAGAAATTTAGATGTTTTATATAAACTTGAAAACCATAAAAACTTAATTAGCAAACATAATGAAAAAACATTAATTAAGAAAATCAAGAAATTGCTCTTATCTAATGAGTAATAATGAAAAAACATTAATTAAGAAAATCAAGAAATTGCTCTTATCTAATGAGCAATAGCTTTCCCATTAATAAACATATTAGTGACTTTGTATTAATTTCAAAAACATAATTAGACATAGTGAATTATATTTTTAGTTATATTATATAGTAAAAAAATTATATATGAATTTCAAGTTATATCATATTGTAATATCTCTAGGTCTAACCCAATTGTAAATATAAATGCAAATGTACTTAAGTTGGTGAGTTGTTTGATATAATTTTGTATGCACATTTCATGGCATAGTGCGTGCAACCAACTTAAGTGTGTGCAATATTGAGAGTTTAGATGTTAAAGGCCACTACGCCTGGTTTTGTACATGTCTCATATTTAATATAAAATACTTCGTTGTGCACAGGCTTACCACGATAAAAAAGACAGGGGATAAACTTCACTAGTTAAAAAAAGGGAGGGGCTAAGTTAAGGAAATGGGATAAGCTAGGGAGCTTAAGCCAAAAAGGAATATTATTAATATTTCTTACATCATAAAGCATGGATAATTATTTTATCCTAATTTTTAAAGTTGGGGACAAGTTGGCCAAAGCAACTCCCAACATAACAAGTGTCAAGTTGGGGACATGGATACATATTGTTGGGACTTAGTTCATTTTCGGACACTCTTCCATCATTCAACCATCATTCAGCCATGACTCCATGACCATTTTTCACTCACAAAATCAGTTATCTTTCTGACATTCATTTCACTTTACCGAAATGCTATCCATAGCCATATTTGTTTGTGTAGCGAGTTAGTTTGGGAGATGGACTGAAGAAGCGGGTTGTTAGGCCCATGGGATATTGAAGAGGCGGTTTGTCAAGCCTGTGAGAAACTTCTCTCTGGGTGAAAGAATTACTGGGAATTGATTTTTGGAAGGTGTTGAACTGCGACTACATTGCTGTGAGACTTCCTCTCCGGCTTGTTGTTGAAGCCCAGATGGGAAGTGGGGCAGCCGGGGGTGGGACAGGCATGTGGAGAAATAGACACTGTAGGTTGTTATTTGAGTGAGCACCTTTGACGGAGTCTTTCTTGTGGTCCATGACCCATTATCCTGGTTAGGAATCCCTTTACCCGGGTAGATTTTAGTCCCAACTCGGGGGTGACCCATTGCTGAGAGTGGTGAGCAAAGCGGTCTAAGGATGGGAGGTTTGTGGAAAGTCTGCATGCAGTAGGTGACATTCTTATTAAGATAAGTGTCAATTGTGTGATAAATTTACCTGCTTCATTGTCATTTACATGTGTATTGTTATGGGTTACCATATGTGTGGTTATATCTATGTTTATTTTTATGCGTATTGTCTGTATATGTTGCATGTATACATTTACATTTATTTCAGAATCCATGTATTTACGGATGTATTTGTATGTTTACATTTTATACATAAATGTTTCCGCAAGAAATTTGCGTGTATATAATTTAATTGCGGTTCGAAAAATTCATGTGGCATAGCTCAATTAAATGTTGGGTATGTGACAGTATGTTATGCATAGAGAACAAAAAGATTTCTCTCGACATGAATGGCTAGGAACATTACAATAAGTTCTTCTCCAATGTATATTTATGTAAACTATTTTTATTAACTCTCTGATTTTCTTGTTTAAATTTTGAAATACATGTCTAATTTAAATAAAAATAATAAGAAATTTAATACAGAGAAAATTATAATCAAGATGAATTTGTACATATTAAATTAAGATTAACAAATATTTTCCTCACCCATTCAAAAAGTTTCATGCAATGATTAATATCCAATGATTAATACGTTAATGAGATTGAGTGAGACCACAATAAATAAGTGTAAAAGTTTTGTACAAGGAAAAACTTGCTAATGTTAGCCGCTGCAATACACCGAAAACGTACCTCTATATATAAGAAGTGATACAAATCAAAATGTAAAAAGTGTCACAAGAAAGATGAATAAGAGAGCCAAAGGTAGAGCGTCTATCATACGAGAGATCCCATAGATTAGAGCTTAATAACAGAGATACCAGAGATTAGGGTTTAATACAAGGAGCGAGTTTAATACCTATTGGACATATTATGTTTGTCCATCTTCAGTGTTTCCCTTCTCACAAAATCCAATTATCTAGGATTCCTATTATTGGTACCCGCAATGGTATAAAAAAAGTGAGTGATTTTCCTAGTGTACTTGAGCTTCTGGCTTATCAAGGATAGTGGTGTGAGTCTTGAATTCTTCATTGTTTAATAACACCATCTTTTGCATACGTGAATGCATATTGATCCACTATGGTCTCTAGATAAATATGGAAAATTCACAGATTACAGTTAAAAGTTTTTTATTGTCTTATTAGCTTATATTCACCTTAGCTTTTGAGAGAGGAGGTGAAATTTGAAGCCGATGGAAGTGACATCTCTCACCTTAATTGAAACCACAACCATGCTAGGCTTGCATATCCCGCCTTAATTGAAAGGGCAACCATGTACTCACTTTAGCTTCAGGGAGAAGAGGTGAAATTTGAAACGGTTGCGCCTTAATTGAAACGGCAACCACGTACTCACCTTAGCTTCGGGGAGAAGAGGTGAAATTTTAAATGGTTGCACAACCTTAATTGAAACTAGACTCTACATAGTCTATTACTAAGTTAATTATAATTAAGAAATAATTTTTGTTAATCATTTAAACTTGAGAGCTAGCATGGTAATTTTTAAATATGATTAGATAAATATAAAAATGTAAACATATAAACTTTTAAATATGACTAAGTAAATATGAAAATATAAACACATATATACAATTATAAAAAAATAAGAAATTAATAGTTTAAATTTTGTGACTACTAAAAATATTTCATTCATATTTAAACTCATTAAGGATTAAAAACTATTTTAATCCTATTAAATGTACCCATTTCCCATAAGTGTATAGCTTCATGACAACATTGCAAGTAAGATTAAAATGGGAAATGGGAAATGTATCCATTTCCCATAAGCCAAAGAAATCTTAATGAAGAAATATCTAGAATATTATTAAAAGAAAATTATGTACTATGTAATAAGTCAAGGATTGATGTTATCAATCATCTTCTATCCATTAAACATGACATGATTCACTATTCAATCAATAAGATGAAAAATAATATACTGTTAATCATTAACTCACTGCGTGACATAATAATAATAATAATAATAATAATCTATTTTTAAAATCACTCCCAAGCCAACACCAAATTGGTGTATGACCCCCTTGTTTGTGGGACAAGGGAACAACATGAAATAAGATTTATTCATTAAGATTCCTTTGGCTTATATTTCTGACAACACTAATATAAGATTCCTAAAATTAGCAAAGTTGCAATGAAAAAGATGCTAAATGCAAGTTAAATCTAACACATCAATGACCAATGATGGTTAAAACATTAAAAATAACATGAAATTAATTCAAATGTAAGTAACAATGCAACACAATCTCTAGTCCGTAGGCTAACAATAGCTAAAAATGAAGAAGGAAAGCAGTAAGACCTAAATCTAATATAAGAGGTAAGCAAAAGAGGGATTAGGGTTTAGGAATACTTGCAAGAGAGAAGGGGACTAGTGCCATATAGCATCCTTAGGCACATGGAGTCTAAAATGCAAATTCTATGGAGAGAAAAGTCGAGAAAGGACCTAAGAAGCAAACCCTAGGGTACTCCACTACAAATCCTAGGTAGTAATTCTATAAGAGGGAAACTCCTCGGAGTCCACTACAAACCATAAGAGGATTTCCTATGTCTTTTAAGACCTTAAGTGAGAGATATAGATGGATTTTGGTCAAAACCCTAAAGTAGTCAACTACAAACCCTAGAAGCATAACCTATAAGAGCAAGACAAACCCTAGAAAAACCCTTTTGTTTTTTAACAAGATTTAAATAAATAATAACATGGAACTTATTCCACTAAAAATCTCACTTAGCATTTCTAAACAAAGTTTATCCAAGAGAAACAAGATAACATGCAAATCACCACTTTGATCAAGCATTTACTTAACACACCAAGAATAAGCCATCGAGGACATGAAAATAACACTTACTAGTTAAATCATTCGTCATGAAGGAAATCATAGAAATGAAATCATACACAAAAAACTTGCAAAGAATCCACTATATCATCTCCAAGAAAGTGTGGATGAGTTCTTCATGAGGAATAATAAAGTAAACAAGTTCTAGAAGGGTTTCTCCACAAGATGAATTATGATCTACAAATGAGGAAACCATCCTCTATAAATATGAGATGATCCTAACACCTTATCTCTTGAAAATCCCCTAAAATATAATAAATTCATTACACAAGGTGGATAGGTCTCAAGTTGACCACCAAAAATAGCCTCAAACATAAAGATAAAATGGAAAAACACAATTTCAAATATTCTAAAAGTGCCACATGTGTGAGTGTAAGATGCCAAAAGAGGGTGATGTTATCTTTGCAAGGAGTATGAAGTCTCCAAAGGTCACATCAATCCAAAAATGACACAAAGAATCATGAAATGTCACATTCCCTCATCAATAGGGTTACATATCATCATCAACCAAATTCCATCTCATTAACCATGTGCTAAGTCACCCCAATGCAAATTCATGTCACTCCAAGCATGACTTCATCCTCTAAATCTCCAATGTCTTAGGTTGAAATGACAATGTCATGGATGATAAGGTCTCCATAATCCATCTAAAGGAAAATACAATCTTTTTCAAGTGCTATGTCATGCAATCAAACCCTAACACCCTCACGAGATGCAATGTCCAATATGAGGGGCTTATTTCCCTCTGGATTACGCAACTGGATATCTGCAACATTGATTATCCAATCTCATCAATGCAATGTCCAAGGTCCAAGAGTTGTTGAAAGATATCTCAAGGCATTCCAAGTCATCAAGAATCCCAACGCTCATCATCATGGTCCTAAAATTCTCCATATAGTTTGCAACACCCTAGGTACAAGAATCCAAATGTCCCTAATAAGACCATCTATAATGGTGCATCATCATCAAGCAAGGTTCATAGAGTCAAGTAAGGCCAGCCATTACAATATACAAGAGTCATTAGAATCATACAAATCAATCCACAATTTAATACAAGAGCCATGCAAGCAATTCAAATTAGGTATCTTCTTCAAACTTCACACTAGCTAAAGAATTTATGCAATTTTCCAAGTTTAGGTATGGGAGGACCATCACAAGACCCTATTTGGGATGTTAGTATCCAAGTAGAGGAGTAGTTATCAAGAATACCTTAAAAGTACAAGTATAAGTGAATGAGATGGTATGAGATTTACTTCATGGTCATGGTGTCATTGACATGCAAGGCCACATGTGTTTTCATACCCTTGAACACCTTTTTAGAGGAAGTGCTTGGTGTTTGAGTTACCCTTTCCTTGGAATTTTGTGTATTCCAAATTCCTTATTTCCTTATGATATTATTTCATTTCTTTCTAGTTCCCTTTTTAGGCTCATGAATTTATTTTTATAGGGATTGAGCCCTTTTAATTTGATATGCATTAGGACTCAAGGAAATAGCCTCATAGTGAGGGATAGAGATTAAGCTAACTTTTGGTTTTTTATTTTTCGTTTGTCATCACATTATTTATTTTTTATAACATGTATTTTTTATACGTTTTACTGGTTACATCAACCTCATGCATTCTATCCCCTTCTTATCATAGGAGTGTGACATCATGGACCTTTTTGGGATAAATATAACAATCACTTCCATAAGATACAACAAAAAAAACAATTCAAAAGAAATTTTCTAAGTATGAAATGGAATGGTGCACTACCCCTATCAAGGCCTCCTAATAGTAACCATTTTCTTCAAGAGTGGAATTACTATACTAGGGAATATATAGTGGCAACCAAGGTGAAACAAGGAAAAAAACATAACTTCCAAGCATCATGATCCATTTTTTGACATCAACCCATGTTCCTAACCTAAATTCCTAATGTATTAAATGTAACACTTTATATGAAACAATGAATGATGTACTTCATGTTTTCTATACCACCATCATCGGATGAACAATGTTGATCAAGTGAATGAGATGAGAAATTATGAAGGGGGAGGCATGTAAGGTATTTTTGTCTATGGATAATGTTGATCATCATGTCTCGGATCATAGTATGTAATGTGGATCATAATGCATGACATCCTCTAATTATCCCTAGGTGAGAGGGGGTAATGTTTGGCACCAACATGGGGAGATGTGCTCACCATAGAGTGCATGAGAATCTCAACATATTTGGTACTCAAAGACCTTGCATCAGTCTAAAAATTCCTACTACATTCTCATATAAAACAATTAGTACTAAAATGTAGAGGGATGTTATCCACCGAAGAATAAAATTTTAAAATAAATATTTTTATTTTCGTGAGTATATCATTTTTTTATAACATATACAAGATAAGATAAAAAGGATGGATGAATAAATCAATAAGTAATTGTCAATAAAATGAAAAATACAACGAAATGTAGGCACACAACATGACCTACTACTAACCTACTCTACCCTAAACATAAGAAGTCGAGTTCCTTCTATGTAATAATGTTTAAGAAGGGATCCGATAATGGGTAATGTAAACCTCCTATCCTTAGGCATAGAGAAGTAAAATGAACTAACTCCATAAATATTCTAAATCTTGAAAGGGCCATGCCATAAAAAAATAAACTGCTTTTTCATATTTGGTTTTCCCTTTTTCTTGTCCCACATAAGTACTAGTCTATCTCATTGAAAAAAATTCCTTCCTTACTTTAATATTAACCATTCCTTTATCCTCTTGGGTATCATTTTATTTATCTAAGGAAGGAGGATGGGACTTAATCAAATAAATTCTCTTCCAATCATCTTCACAAAAATCTAATTTTTCTTCATTACCTTAGTTGAAAATTGTAAGAGATCCTGGAGCTTTGTCTTCATACTTCATAAGTTTCTCTTTGTATGATTCCCTTTTTGGAAAAATAATATCATCAATATCATAAATACTATCTTCTTGTGAAAAATTAAGAATGAATAAGTCTTGAGAAGGATTAGGATCAATATGAGATTCTATTAATTCCTGACAAGTCTCATTACATATCTGTTTTTCTTCAAATCTTGTTTCATTCCAATCATCTCTATTTCTATGATCTTCCACATGGTTTCTAGTCACAGGATGATTATACAATGTAACATAGCTCCCATCTCCAATTGGGATGGTTTATAGGACAAGTCAATATGTAGGTTACCGCCCAAGGCTTATGTCCATTTCCTAGATAATATCATTCCTCAATCATCACACATATCAATGACTATAACATCCATGGAAAAAGAAATCTTAGGATAAATAGAAATGCATACGTTGACGTTTTAATAACACCACATACTTTGAAATCATTTCTATAAGTTATTTTTATATTCAATCCTAATTTATTCATGACCTCTAAATACATCACATTGGTAGAAGCCCAAGAATTAAGCATACAATTGTTAAGTGGCAAATCATTTACTACCAAATAGATGAAAAAAGGTTCATGTTCTTGCTTTTTTCATTCATAATTCATGGATTTTAATAGTATATGAGGATCCTCATACTCATCTTGGATAATTAAAAATCTCTTCACCTTATCCCTTAAGTTAGGAGTCTTCATTATCTTTTTTTTTTTAAGTAAAAAAGGTGGTACCTATTATATTAACATAATCACAATACAAAGATAGATGGGATGCCCGCTATCCCGCCTAAGCAAGAAACCGAGATAGCGGGGCATCCATCTCCAAATGTCACTGTGGTCTGGTTTACAAAATTTAGCAAGGTTTTCCTAAGCGACGTCCTGCCCGAGGGAAACAAGGACTTATGGTCGCCAGCATTAAGCTGATTATTTTAACTATTACTAAAACAGCCGGATAACTATCTAGCAAAAAGTTGAAAGTATGATAACAACACCAGAACATGTATGAACCTCGAAACCGAGTTGCTTGTGCTAAATCTCCATGTGCCTCCATCGAGCCGGGAAGGAGTAAGGGCCCGCACAGGTTGGGCATTGCTTCTTGGTCGAAGCTCTGGAGTGTGCAGCAAAAAACATATCGATTCATTGCTCCATTTGCTCCAGGTAGA
>JASDQU010371499.1:81483-107832 GCA_032191745.1 Picea mariana | reverse complement strand
GATGAAAGGTTCCAATAAAGAGTTCTAGTCGACCTACACATATTGCACTAGAAATGTAATAATTTATTTTCTATGGATTAATAAGGGGTTTTATACATAGAATGGGGTTTTTTCTAGGGATTATCATTCCCCTCCCCTTCAAACAAGTGTTTTCATAAACAATTGACTAACTACATGTGCTTCTACAAGAAGAAATCATCTTCCCATTTTTCCTCTTCCACTAGTAGGTTCTTCCATTTGATGAGGTACTCTATAATTGCTCGATTCATCAACTGCTTAGTTCTTGTTTCAAGGATTTTTTTTGGATCTAGTATGAATTTCCCTTATTCATTGATCTTTGGTAAAATAGTTTGGATTGGGATCTTTTTTTCAATGACATTCTTTAGGAAATAAACATGGAAGACTGGATGTATGCATGCAGATGGAGGAAAATCCAATTTGTAATCCATACTTTTAATCCTTTGTAAAAGCTTATATGGTCCATAATATTTGGGTGCTAATTTTTTATCATTTTTTTGTTGCTTCAAGGACATCTGTTTGTATGGTTGTAGCCTTAGAAGTAGCCAATATTCCACTCCAAATTCCCTTTCACTGTGATGATGTTATACTTGTTTTTTCACCCTATTTTGTGCCATAACCAAGTTGTCCTTCAATACTTTGAGAAAATCTTGTTGTTTTCCTACGTGGTCATCCACTTCTTGAAACCTTGTATTCCCTTTCAATCCAACAAAAAGTTCTTTTATACTTCACTAGGAAGCCATTTTCCAAAGAATCATTAAATCATGCTTGTTCACTTACATACTACCACATATTTGTCTCAATCACTTGAAAACCTTTATGCTTCGGTATTTATTGAATTATGAGTAGGAATTCACCATAAATAACCTATTTTATCCATGGATATGGGTCTCCTTTATGCCTCAATTTCCCTTTAATTTGTCATAGGTTATCTCCATTCTATTAATTGCATTTCCCTTGATTCCTTAGAAACTTCCTGTAGGAAAACCCTCACTTGGTAAATGGACCAACCCCTCCATCTTCTACATTTTCCATCTACCCATTGATAGAGAATTAATTACATGGGTTTCCTAGAATAGTGACCCTTATTTCATTTTCGTGCCCATGGTGTTGAGCTCCTTTAATGATTAGGATTTTAGTTAGTATACATCCTAGAGATGAAGCCACATACATTTATTCTCATCACATTGATAGCCATACCCTCTAAAATATTGAATTTATGGTTGGCATTTGTTGTATTCACGTGTATAACTAGCCCTATGCTCATCCATACAGTGATAACTCTTCATTTGTATGGAAGGATTCACTTACTCCCAAGGTGATTGACAATAATGCTCGTACTATTGATTACTTCCATTTGGAGTTTTCACATCCCACATTACCACCATATGGTTGTATTTTTGGGGAATTTATCTTCTCATTTCTCCATTGTATCCCATTTTAGTTTCTCTCACTATATTTTGAGTGGATATTATGTATTTTGACATAATGGTTAGATATGTTGCATTCTCTTGATGCCCCTTTTGAAATATCTGGAGGACCATTTACCATTTTGGTACTACATATATTTTTTCTCGTCCTAGCACCCTTTTGGAAATACTAGGAGGGCCTTGTGATTTTATATTAATTGGTTCACTCATTCGCAACATACCCTTGTTTCCCTTGCTTATAACATCTAAGACAAGTTTCCTTTATGTTCCATGGAGTCTGTTCAATTCCACATTGAATCTTGTTGTAGTTTTCCCATGTCTTCATGTGTTGTACCCATCAAGTTTTGTTGAGTTATGAACACTAGGTTTCATAGTGGTTTACTCATATTTCCTTGACGATATTTGTGCCTAGTAATTGACCATTACCCATGGAATGTATTCAGTCACTATCGAGTCATCCTTGTATTTCTTCACTAATAAAGGGAAGTATTGAGTCCACGTCTCGTTTCCTTCGCCCTTACTCTTTGGTGTTGGTTTCTAACAGTCATGTTGAGACCTAAGTCTGCACCCCTTCCCCTCCTCTCTCATTTCCCTATGCCTTCAGAAAAATCATTCCTCTTCTAGTTGGTTAAGTCGGTTTCCATTTACTAAATGAATCAGTTTTTTTATCGTTATCTTTCTTGTTTGATTCTTTGCGCCAATTTTTTTTTCTTTTCTTGAAGGATAATTTCATTTCGTAGTTTGGGTTCGAAATAATTGTCATCATGTTTTCCATTGATTGAGAATACAACATGTCAACCAAGTTCTTTGTATGCACAGGAAACATCCACAGAAAAAAGTGCGTCAATTCAGAGTAGTAGATTTCGGGCTTAGATTGTAAGCAAACAGGCAAGTTAAATTTTTTACGGTGGACATCCAATAGTCAATTAAGATCAATGGCTCTCATGCATTTAGATTTTCAAAATTGCACGAGGTTTAAAAAAAATTATATACAGTTTCACTCTGGAAGATTTCAATCTAGAAAAAACGTGAACCTACGAAGTATTGGAGCCCTGAAGGGTCGGAGCCCCGAAATTCCACGTCACTCCATGAGTTTGGTCATTCGAGAGATATTAATACTCAACATCCAAGAAGCCCCAAAGTGTCGGAGCTGTGAAGTGTCAAAGTGGACCCTCACTTCCATGTCACTTTTCGAGTTTGTTTATCTGGGAGGTTTTGGTCCAGAACAAGCACAGAGACCTGAAGTACCGAAGCCCTGAAGTTATAGAGTGTCGGAGTATTTTTCCGTTGAAGTCATATGCCACCTATTGGTTAATTCAAGACGACATGTGACACTCATTTCTGGTACTTTGGTTACGTAATCTATATTATTTCAAGTGACACTTGTCACTCTCATTTTTATGACATGTCATCAATGTGAGAACAGGCTACCACATCACTTCACGAGTTCGTTCATCCGAGAGGTTTTGATCCATAACAAACACAGAGACCTGGAGCCCTGAACTTCCATGTCACTCTGGGAGATCATCCTCCAGGAGATATCCATACTATGCATTCAAAGCTTCTCAATGCCGAAGAGAAGAAGACGTGTGGCATTCATAGACAAAAGATGTGTGGAATTCATCTATTGAGACATGTGGTATTCATCTGTTGAGACGTGTGGCATTCATCTGTTGAGACACATGGCATTCATCTATTATGACACATGACACTCATTTTAGGCTCCTTTGGGTAAGTCATCTTCTCATTTTTAGGTGACATGTGTCACTCACTTTTTGTGACATGTCAACGATTGTGACATCATGTGGCCATGTCAGATCTGGTAGATTTCCACTCTAGGAGATTTCAATTTAGAGAAAGCATAGTTCTATGAAGTTCCGAAGTGTCGAAGTACCGAAGCCATTGAGCATCCATATGCCAAAATGTTGACAAGTCACTCTGGTAGATTATCCTTCCAGGAAATTTCAATCAATAGAAAACTCAGTTTCCCGAAGTGTCGGAGCCCCAAACTACCACGTCACTCTGCAAGTTTGTTCCTATGGGAGATATGTAGACTTTGCATTCAAAAAATCCCAAAACCTAAAGAGTCAGAGTGTTGAAGTCCCAAAATATTTAAGGATAAAGATAATCTGGGGTTAATTGGAAAAAAGTGTTGGTTAATGAATCCTAGATTTTGATCCTCCGGGAGATATGTATACTCTACACACAAAATCTCCTGAACGTCGAATTTATGAAGTGGCTTATCCTCATTTATTACATATTTTGAATTTTTTAAATGGTTCCAAACCAGGAACTTAGAGCCAGTCAAAGGAATCATATTGCCCGTTTGACAACAGCTCGTTGATTCTCAACAGGTACAGAACTGAAAATTCAGATCCATACCCTGCATCACCACAACCAGAAATTGGAGAAACTACATGCCCAAACTACAGAAGGAATACCAGAGACTCCAGAAAAGTGCCAGAAGACTTGCTTATTCCCTTGAGGAGATAAGTTGAGGAAGAACGTCGCCAACACATCCATTTATCTCCCAGTGGCCTCAAAAAACGTGCATGGATGCCACTTCTCTATACAAAAATCAGTTATGTCACTCCTAGTCATTTTCTGTCAAATCGCAGTTCACTCCAGCATGTGCATCAATCTAATTTCATTGCTAATAACAGTTTTTAGTTTTTTAATTGCAAGACTCTTTTTGATTAAGGAATAATTAGTGGTATTTTATGTGGGATAAGAAGTAATCTTTTTTTATTAATTCAAGCTCAAAGTATACCTTAATTTACTCCAACAATGTTTTAGCTAAGTTTATAAGTTGTTTTACAACTGGAGGTGTAGAGTTAAGCCCGAGTCCCAGATGGATGAGAGCCTCTGCAACTTTGGTAAATATGCAGTTTTTGTATGTTGGAAGGGTTCTGTTTTTGGGAGAATAATATAATTACATCAAGTTGTTTGAACTTGTTCTATGCATGGATTAGAGCTCTCTACCTGATGAATGTACTCTTGATGACAATGTTTTTGGCCAAATCTACATGTATTTTTATCTTATCTTGAATGCAATTTTTTATTTGTGCGAAGTACATTTCATTTCCTTTAGCTATTGTATAACTTATATTTACTAATATGCAACTTGTGAAACAACAAATGATAAGGTGAAGATCTTATTTTATTGAAACACGTGGGAGTAATTTTTTTTTGACACATGTATAATGTCTTGAAATGATATTTTAAGTATTAAACTTCTTGCAGAAGATTATTCATTGAGTGTTTTGTTGTTTCCCTTTATTTTTATCTCTATTATTTAACTTGTCTTTCATTAGTGTTCCACCATCCAAGGATGAACCTCATCTATTTCATTTTTCCAACCACATCATGCTATTGTCTTAGTAAAACCAACCCTCTAACTGACCAACAAACTAAAAAAAACAATCATTCTAAACTTGAGGTGGCCTAGCTCCACCCTTTAGTATTCAGGTGTAGACTTTAGGACCAAAAAGTCACATCTCATTTTCTACCTCATCATGGATTCAAGGACTCCTCATTTCCTTTATTCTAGTAGGCCATCCTCTATCAAATTCAACACCTATATTATATAGTTTTGCCTTAGAGGACAATGTATGTTGGTCTCATCTTTATCATTGGGTGGGTTCATAATAAAAATAAGAGAGAGACATCAATTCTCTTTGACTTGGTTGTTTCTCACATTCTTGACTTCAACTCATTATCACATTATTTATAGTCATACACTTGATGGATGAGTGATCTAGTAGATTGTACCAATTTCCTAGACATGTGTCAGATGCATCAAACCTTGCGAGGGGGATACCCTTTACATAGTCCCTCACATGTTCTAGCATAAACATTAAAATATATAGATATAGATCCACCTATTGAAATTTCTATAACAATCCTAAGGAACCCCTTCATTCTTGGATGTCTACAAACTTCCCCCTATCGACATAAAAACGCTCATTCTAGGGGTTAGTCCTATGTACCCTGGTTCACCATTTCCATCCTTGATGTGTTACCTTGGACCAAGGTGAGAGAGTACCAATTACTCTCAAACATGGTAGGATATAACTTTATCAAATTCATATAATCATCACACCATTTATATTTTTACATATATCCATGAGCCTACCTAAACTATAGTTTTTGATATTTGATTGGCTTGTTTCCACCATTCTCAAATCCTTTTGTTTGAGATTCAATTTAGTTCATCTCATTCTAGATATTCAAAACCCATTTCTTATTCAATAGAGATTTCTTAGGTTGTTTCCATCTCCCTCCTCCTAGGGAGGGGCCATCATTTCCTATGTACCTATATCAAAAGAAATTATGATGTAGACCTGGCACTTTTGATCCAAACATATGTATATGGGACTATTTATATCATTGTATTGTACTTTGTCCCTTATTTGGTAACATATTTTATTTCATACTTTATTTTTTCTCCCTTTCTTAGCCCTTTTCTTCTGGGCATAACATTGTATTCATTATCATGATTTATTTTGATGAGTGTGGGAATTCCTAATTCATATCTATTGAGATCATGTGTACTCACCACCTTGTGACTTTCTTGTTGATAGTTGGTACTCCTTGTCCTCTTCCATGGGTGGTTATTCTTCCCAGGGAACTTATATCCCTCCTCTCTCATTTTTATGTTGGTAAAATAAATTTGTAATGTATTTTGGTCATACAATGTGCTCCTAACCTCATACATTAGGGGACATCTTCTATAAGACAAAAGTTGTTCACCTACAAAAAATTACCTAGATTTATTGAAATACACCACATTGTACTATGTGTCCCACTCATTTTACCCATTCCACATTATTTTAAATCATTATGAACTAATAAAACACAATTCCTAAGGTCATAAAACCTCTTTTGGATATTTTCTCATGAAATTACCCAAAAACCCAAAATAACTAGATAAAATAAAGTGGTTATTCAAAAACCCTAAAAGTAATTATTAAATTTGATATATTCAAATAATCCTTTTTTTATTATAATGACCATGTCAAGGGGATAACCACTAATTTTATTATGGATACCAAGGAGTCACTCCATTTCCATATGAATCCATCCATAGTAGGCAAATGCTATGATATTTGCACCAAAACTCAAAAACCCTTGTTTCTTGATATCATCTCTAGCAATAACCATAGTTATTTATAACCAAAGGAGAGGAGTTTAACCACACACTTAGGAGGTACAAGAAACCTCCCAAGGAGGAGTTAATTGGAGGCCATTTTCCTCAAGAATGCCTTCCATAGGTGTTGTAATAGTTTCCTTCATTTGGGTAATGAAGTATTTTTTCACTCTTTTATATGCTTATTGTTCTAATTTTTGTTTTTTTGTTGCATTTATTTATCTTTACCATGAATGGTGCACAATTTGAGATGAGAAATTTTTTTTGAGCTAGGTTTTCTAATTCTAGTTTTCATTACTTTTTCTATTATCTATCACAACCACGAGATTAAGAGATTTTGCTAACCCTTTTTGTAGATTTCCAACAACCCATGTGACATAAGGCCTCCTTGTTGGTAACAAGCCTTAGGTGAATATTTCAACTGACTGAGATAAACTTTGGGGGTCAACAAGTAATAAATGATTAATTGAGATCAATTATCAAATAAAACAGATTAGGTTTAATGATTTTTTTTTTTTCTTTTTAAATCATAAACTCATAAAACATGATCATCTTTGACCACATTCTAATATTCCTAGAGATAATTTTTTGGATAGCCATATAGATTGGCTATACTATCCTTTCTTACTATAAATTATACTTCTTTTAACTCTTATTTATGAATAATATTAATTAGTTTTTTAATTTTTTCCTCTAAGATAATATTGGTAGTATATCATAGGATTCCTTATTTTTATCCTCGGTTGTTAGTTTCTAGATTAATCACGAGATTTCAAAATATTTTGTAACCTCTTTTTTTCATCAATTGAGTTTTTAGGTGGCCCAATACTATAATTTGTTTGATTAATTTTTATTACTTCATAAATAAGTGGTGTTCCTATTTCCTTAAAGAAATTAAGCATTAACCTCAGTCTCCAATAATTTTCCTCAATTTCCACCTTGCCAATAATCGATAGAGCCTCATTATATTCTATAAATAACTCCAATATTGATATAGCATGATCTGGAACACTCACAAAGTTCCAGGAAGATCTAGAATGCTCACAAAGGTCCAGGAGGATCCATAAATGCTCAAAATTTGATTGTGTCAAATGTTATGTAAAATTACTTTATTTCATAGATCTCGATGATAGATTTCTAATGACACACAAATTGCCTCAAATGAAGTTCGTATGCAAACATTATAGTTGGTA
The DNA here is from genome assembly GCA_032191745.1 of Picea mariana. NCBI lineage: Eukaryota > Viridiplantae > Streptophyta > Pinopsida > Pinales > Pinaceae > Picea > Picea mariana. Next base: position 100,042 of record JASDQU010371499.1, on the reverse strand, counting down.
AAAGTTTAGTCAAACTAGTGAAAAATTCAAACATGAGGTGCCACGTGGAATTCCCACAAGATGCCATGCAACATTCATACCACTGTCAGGATGAATTCATCAAGATGATGTGGAAGCATGAGAGGTTTCCATCTATCACTCATTTTTGGCATTTTTAGGAACCCATATGGACCATTAAAATAGTGCCACATGTCATTCGTACAGATAACGTGGCATCTATATGAAGACATGGTAGGTGACAGGTGAAAGGTATAGTCAACATCCATATGTTGACATGGCAATGACTAGGAAAATGATGTGGTGCTAATGGAGGCAATAGGTGGACCAATCAGAGAGTGCCATGTGGCACTCCCTGACTGACCAATAATCTCTAAGGGAGAGTAAAATTGGTTTCCCATGGGATTTGAACTCATGAATTCTAGCATAATATTCCAAGGAATATTCCAGAATATTAACTAGATTCTCCTACCAATGCACCATATGGTTGGCTTGTTATAACAACTATGGAATAATATATTTATGTTAAAACAAATCAACTCAGGTATATAGCACAAGTTTCGAGCCATAGTTAGGTCGACCTAAGCCTATTTAAAGGGAACATAAGCCAATATGATTGGACACATATTACAAGATATAGAATTCATTGTAGGGTATAGTACAAATTGTTTCAATTTGAATGCCATGTGTTTCCTAGTCACGGTGTTGCCTTGATTTTCATGTCGAGGAGCACTATCTCATAACATAAGCATGTTTATACTCATTTTTCCTCGTTTTCTCGAGAGGATCATGATGGTGATGTTGATTTTTTTATAATACATTATTCATGAAATTCTTAGTCCATATTTCCATCATTGAGCGCCATAGTGCATTGTTTGGCATGTAAAGAGGGTAAAATTGAGCCAGTTCAGAATATGGTCGAGTTTATACAATTTTTTCTCAGAATTTCACAAAGAATTCAATTATAAACTCTATATTCGAGTTTGAGAAACAAAATTGAAGAGTAGCTTCAAATTTGGCCTTGTAAGTCCATTTTATATTGTATTTTTTTACATTTTGAGATTATGAAGAGAAGTCTCACTATTTAAAAAGGATTTCAGATATGTAGCAAACTTTGTCATCGATATTGTATATTTGAGTTCTTTTATTTTATACTGTGTTATCTCATTATTCTTCAAGTTATTCATCATTTTATAAGGATTTGGATAATAATCACATCATCATGTGTTCTTCAAATCACCTCAATACGATCAAGAATTATTCTGAATCAAGTTAGATGCTAATATGGATTTTAGAAGATTAAGATTGGTATCTAAGTATTTTCAAATCAAATATCATAACCTCTTTTATGATATTTTGATTAGTTATCATAGCAATAAATTCACTATCAAACCCTCTTTTATGATAGCTTGATTAGTTTCATCTATTGTTTTGTCAAAGTCCTTGTTATCATGGAAAATATTTTTGAAAGCATAAACATTTTGGTTTTTAAGTAGTTTCTTCACAATTTTCAACATTCATCATGGAAATAAATTTTTGTCGTGTATCTTGTATGCCATTTTTTCATCCACTCTTGAATTTTAACCCTTAATTATAGTTTAGTTATGATCAATTTTCATAATAAAAAGAACCATCTTTTGGGTATGCGGTCTTTGAAATTATTAGGACCACTGAAAGGAAAGTATTTCATGGGATGATGAAAATATATATGCAATGAAAAATAATTATAATTATGAATACATGAAAGATGAGTACTTGTATATGATTTATAACCCCTTTTACAATCTATGAATGATATAGATAAATGTGATAGAAAATTAAGTGCAAAATTGGGACTTTTAATTAAATGCAAACTTTGCTTCCAAATGTGACAATATTATATTCCAAAATTGAAAAATCAGATTCCTAAAATTCCATTATAATATTCAAAGACGGGGAATTATATTTTGAAAGTGCCAATATTAGATTTGAAACAAATCATCTTTCAAAAATGCAAATATCAATCTAATTTTTTAAATTTTAGAATTCAATATTGGAACTTTCAGAACTAGATTTTCCACTTTAGAAACCCCAATTTACGCTTTAGAAATAATGATTTTATCCTATATTTTAAGGGGGTTGGATTGGAATTGGTCCAATTTTAGTGAAATTAGTGTTCATTGTTATGGACCTAGCCTCCCTAACCCCTCATGTAAGTAGAAAAATATATTTTCCATGTAATAAAGGATGAAAATAGTTAATAAGGCTTGTTTAATAATGTGAGCAAGTATAATGTAAGAAGACTTAATAGATGCTTCCACTTCTAGAAGGATCTTCCTCTAGAATTTTCTTTAGAACAGAGAACTAGTATAAATAAGAGTAGAAGACATGAAAAAGGTTGTCTTGAGAATTATTGTAATGGACCTATGGTTTGTTGGAGGTTTCCCCTCAAAGTGGAAAGTGAACTTGGATTTCTATCAATAAAGGTATCATTTTTCATGTTGTGATTCTCTATATTTTGTTGTTTCGCTAGTATTTTATGCAATATTTATATTTCTACATAATTATAATACATCGGGTACCTTACAAGTGGTATCAGAGCTCTTTCCTCTACATAAATTATGGGTAATTTATTTTTAGGGTAGATATGTGTAATGTCAACATATTTAAAGAACAAAGATTTGTCGTTCAATGGGTAAAATTGTGTCCGGGGAAGACTACATGCAGGAAATACAGAAGGTTTCATAGGGTTACTTGGAATGAATGTTTCACCTTGTTGGAAACCTTTGTAACACATATTGGTACCCCTTCGATTGGTACCGCATCATACATGATTTGTACACACCTATCACTCCCACATACCGTTAGGTATATAGGGAGTCCCCTAGGTATCCTAAAACTATTCCTAGATCATTCGATCTACTGTATGACTTCTATAGTGACACCGAGAACAACATTCAAGAAGACACTCTCTAGTACCTAGGTAATTGGGTAGTATGAGTAAGCGTACAATAGAGCCTTTTCAGATGTTCATATTTGGATGAGTACTACTATTAGACCCCACATGTATATCAAAGAGATATAACATAGGGGAAACCATTGTTTGTAGGAACCCTGAAAAGCCTAACCATTGGGAAAGGAGCATAACAAAAAAGGAACTAAAGAGATCTATTGCCGCACATCACTGCCTCCTTCATTTTGGTTTCCAAATTCCTACACAATTTTTCTTATTAAAAATTTGAGCAATTTTTATGTAGTATTCTTTAGTCCATCATATAAATCTACATTAGTAAAAAAAGACAAAGTATAATGGTATTTTTGTTACCCTTATTTGGGACCTATCCCATTGGATTCATTTCTTCTCCCTGATCATCATGGTACTTATCATTTTTAAGGACATTTTTTCATGGACCTTGTTGACACAAAGTTTACTTTTTCCTATCCTTGAAAACTAAAGCTTCATCTTTTCCTAAATCGTGGAGCCACCCTTAATCAAAAGGGAAATATAAGCTTTCCATTCCTTTTCAGGTTTTCGAGATTCGATTTTTCTTGAAGTATGATTTTCAACTATCTTATTTTCCCAGTGTCGAAGCCCCAAAAATGTTTAACATATTAAAAAATTTAAAAGGGGGGAGAAATAAAAGTTACCTTTTCCGTCACTTTCCACAAAGCACTCTTTAAACCCATAATTATTTAAGTTTCTAAATGTAATTATCTTTCCCTTAATCTTTAGCGATTCGGGTTTTTTCTTTCTACTAAAATGCGTTCGAACTCTCAACCGTCAAACTCCCAATCCTCACTTTTCCAAAAATGTTAAAAGGATAATTAATTATTAACCTGTATTAATTAGATTCCTAATACGTGTCTTAGCGCCTCACTAATCTCATCACATTTTTGCAACCCAGAGATTTCTTATGACTTATCCCCTCACACTAGGATCCCCAAAGTTCCGAAACGCGAAATCACGTTTTCCATAAACAAGGTTTAAGATTAAGGTTAATTCATTTTTAAAATAGGATTAGTGATAATTAAACCACCTTTCGCATTTCGATAATTGAGGAAGGCGATGTTTTTTGAAATGCCAGTTCTAAAATCGTCGATATACGGAAGTATTAATAACGGGTAAATGAATACTTTTTCGACATGAAAGCATATCTCTAGGCATATCTTTCCATTTAAGAAAATTAATTTTTCATCATCTGTGTCTGTACACTCGTTATAACAAGAAATTGAATGTTAATAAAGTCTTATATTTCGAACTTCATAGTTATTCTTTACATCTGCAACAAGTCACGTTTACCTGGTTTCCTCTGTAAACAGGTTTCTAATCCAGCATAGGTATCATGGAACCTAAGAAGGCACCCAAGAAAAGCGACGAAATTGCAGAAATCTTGAGTCCAGATGGAGACGTTATATCTGATACAGCACCGCATGCCATCGATTCCATAAAATCATAGAGGCAGATTTTTGAGACTCTGGATTATGAAATAAAAAATTTCCCTCATGACAGTACCATTTTCAAGGCAGCCTAACTTCGAACACGGTCTTTTAGATCAAACTAGCATCACCCTAAATTTATTTAACACCATTTTACAAACAACTAGTAATTGGGTTGAGTTAGAACGTTCATGGGCTGCAATTAAGAGAGATATCAACATTCAAGAAAACTAGGAATTTAGACAGAGACAGTTGAGAAACCAACTTTAGTCCTTATCTTTTAAATAATTGTCCTTTCTATCCTCTATTCCTCTATCTTTTCATATTCCTTGACGGTATAATTTAGATCCTTAAAGTATAAACTCGGGAACACCATCTTTTTGGCGTCATTGCTGGGGAGCGGAGTAATGAAGCTTTTTCCCTGGGAAGAACAACATTGACACTTTCCATATTTGGTAGTGAACAAAGTTTGGAAACATTCTAAGGATACCTTTATCTTTCACTTGGGGACTTTACACTGTTTAAACTAGCTCTTAACTAGAAGAATACCAGGAAGAGTCCAGACAACAAGCAGATTTCTCCTTCTTCCAACCCCGAAAAAATTCTAAAATCAAGAAAGTTATTTCGATAGTCTGCCTTATCAACGAATAAATATTATCAACTTAAATTCACACAGTTTGAATCCGAAGATCAACACGGCAAACCAAGTATTCCATCCCCTAATAGGGAATACTCCGCTAATAAAGTTACAACCCCGGAATCAAATCTCATTCTGCCTGTTTTTACGACCAAAGATTTCTCAGTGATTTCCCATATCAATAGAAAACAAAGGTCTACCTCACTTCCTATTGTGACCAACTCCCCCTTGCTTCTCAAGGTTCATTTTCCCACCTCTCAAAACTCAAACAATTATCCCATATATCTTGATTCAACTTCTATTGATTCTCCTATATTTTCACCCTGTGATTCTGAAGGAACCAACCCACATTCCCCAAGATCCTTTTTCTCAAGTTTCATCCCCACCGATAACCAAATTCTTGAAACCCTTCCTTATAACCCCCAAACTTTTATCGCTAAAGCCACAATGGCCGCGACTAGAGCAGGTGGGGTAGGAGGTGCTTCCGCAGCTGGTCCGGGAGGAGGGCCGGGTGGCCAAGCACTACCTCTTCAGATATTTGCAAAGGTTTCTACAAGATATGCTCCTCTAGTTCTACCGGTCCCTCTCCATGATTTACCGGAAAATTACATGAAAAAACTACCTAAGTTCACAAGAGAGGGTGATTTAATGGCAATTGAGCATATAAATTTTTTCGATCAATTTGCCAACATTCTGGTATTGGAACATGAAGATATTTACTTCAGACTCTTGGTTCAAACCTTAGAAGGGAAAGTGAGAACTTGGTTTCTATGCCTAACATCTGGATCTATACCTTCATACGATGAACTCGAAAACGCTTTTATCATACAATGGGGTGAGCGAAAAGACCATCTTTATTATCTAACCGAATTCAGAGCTCTTCAAAAGAAAAACTTTGAATCAGTCCTCAAGTTTACCCAATGATTCAATAAATTATATAATAATATCCCAACCGAAGTTAAACCCTCACAACTTGCAGCGAAGGTGACTTTTGCTGGAGCTTTTGACCCTAAATTTGCCCTTTTATTAAGGGAGAGAAGATCAGTTGATCTTACCAAGATGCAAGATGATGCCTTGGAAATCGAATCTAAAATGATGGCATCAGGAAAGATGAAAACCAAATTCGAGACTGGAAACAAAGAAATAAGGAGATACAAGGAGCAAGGAGGACCCTCTAGACCAGGGAGATCCTTAGAATATAAAATGGACGATATGACTAGAATCATCAAAGAATTGTCAAACAAAATATCGAGAATGAAACTTGATCAAGATAAAAATGAACATTACCCTAGAAAAGAATTCAGGAAGAGCCCTAATCCTCAAAACCACCAAAAACAAATTAAGAACGAATATCAAAAAATCCAAACCCCTTTTAAAAGAAAAAACTTTATAGGAGGGAAAGACTTGGAGGATTTCGAAGAGTTAGAAGAGGATATGAACAATCTTGGTGAAGACTGCTTACAACCTTATATAACAAGACACAATCATGAAACTTCTTTGACTATAGAATATAGGACTGAGAGTAACAAGAATAGCAGTGTTTCTGAAGATTTGATTTATCACAGAGTAACGGATGGTATAATGGCCGAGCTCCACCAGAAATAAAACCTGAGACCTAGAAACTTGGTTTCCACAACCGGTCTAGCTAAAAAGATACTACTGAGGGTTGAAATTGACCAAGCATCTCCAAAAAACACTGAAAAATAGACCGCTAAGATACAGACTATAAAAACAAAGACAACGGAGACCTCACCCTTAAGCGCACCGAAAATAAACATCCTTGTTACCGAAATGAAGTCTCTTCAACCCAGGAAAGCAGAAAGGAAAGGGCTAGAAACTCAAACTATGGAAACTGACAAAACCATTGGAAGTTTTAACCTAGAGAATGAGATCAATAAGATCAAAATCCGTATTCCCCCTCGTTGAACTGGCTAAGAACCTAATAAACCAAAAACAAATTGCTAAAATGATTAGTTTTTCGGAAAATGAAAGTCAGGACGATGCCATTAACTTAGAAGATGATAAGACTAACATAATTTTCGGCCCACATTTCAAAGGTGCTAGAGACACCATTGCCCCTTTCTACATCACTTTGACAGTTCTAGATCATCTTCTCCATAACTGCATGTTAGATTCTGTGGCCTCTCACAATGTGATGCCTAAAGAAATCATGGACAGACTCGGCCTAGAAATCACCATACCTTATGGAGATTTGTGTTTGTTCGACTCGAGGAAAGTCAAGTGTATAGGAATGATAGAAGACTTAGTCGTAAATCTCGCACAAATACCTACAAAAAGTGTTTTAATGGACGTAGTTGTCGCAGATATACCTCCGAAGTATGGCATGCTCTTGTCTCAATCCTAGGGTGCTAAAATTGGAGGTTCTCTTCAACTTGATATGATGTATGCAACGATTCCAATTTTCGGAGGCCAGTTCACGCGATTGTACAGGGAAACTAGATTAGCGTTTATTGTTAGTGATCCTCTCAGCCCAAATAATTAACCTGTATATATTGTTGATCAGGATTTAGGTAATTGTATATTATCTATAGATGATGATGTTGGTGCATGTGTAGAAGAAAATTGTACAGGAAATAAAAAAGAAAAAGAACAAATAGAACAAGATGTATATAGCACTGGTGTTTGGAAAATGTTTTTTGACGGCGTCTCATCTTATCTTGGAGTTGGGGATGGAGTAATTTTTGTAGCACCTAATAACCAATTCATTATCCCTTTCTCTTATAGGATACAGTTGAACATTGACCACACTAATAATGTATGCGAGTACGAATCATTAGTGTTAGGTTTAGAGGCCGCTAGGAGGATGAAAATTAAAAACTTGGAGGTTTTTGGTATTGCAAAGTTAATCATGAAACAATTCAATCACCAGTACTAGGCCAAACATCCTAGATCAAGGTCATATCGAAATTGTGTTTGGGACCTAATTGAAATTTTTTTCTCTTCTGTAAATATTCACTTCATTCCGAGAGATGAAAATCAACAGGTGAATGCCTTAGCCAAAGATGCTTTGAATTTCGCACCTCCCACTGCTTTCAAACTCAAGTATCATATACAAATGAGACATAGTCTTTCCATACCCAATAACGTACAACATTGGGAAGTCTTTGAGGATGACGAACAACTCATAATTTTTTTGGAAATGGTAGATGAGTTTGCCGAAATGCATGCTGACCAAGAGAAATAGAATGATCCTATTTGGATCATGCAGGAAGGGGAAGACCCCCAAGATTTCCAAGATAAAATTGAAAATCACCGTATGTTGGCTTTAAAAAATAACCAAATACCCAAGGGCTTGATTCCCTTAAAAAGACTCCTTAATCATGATGACATCCCTTTGAAGACTGTGTTATAGCCTCAACCGGAAGAAGTCGAAGATTGCAATATAGGTACCAAAGGGAGTCCTAGGTTAGTTAAGGTATCTAGGTACATGTCCCCCGAAATCAAGAACAAATATGTTGAATTGCTTAAAAAATACAAAGATGTTTTTTCCTGGTCCTATGACGAGTTGAGAACTTATGACACGACTATAATGGAACATAAAATTCCATTAAAATCGGATGTCAAACCTTTTAGGAAGAAACTCAGACAGATTAACCCTATCCTATTACCAATGATAGAAAAAGAGGTCAAGAAACTCCTGGATGCTAAAATTATAGTCCCACTAAGATATTCTGAGTGGGTTGCTAATTTAGTCCCAGTGAGAAAGAAAAACGACGAGATCAGACTGTGTGTCAATTTCAAAAACCTGAATCGGTCATCACTCAAAGACAATTACCCATTACCTAAGATGGATCATGTTTTAGAAAAAGTAGTTGGAGCTAAAAAAATGTCTATGCTTGATGGTTTTTCAGGTTACAATCAGATCATAGTGCATCAGAACGATAAAGAAAAAACTGCTTTCACTACCCTTTGGGGTACTTTTATGTACGATAAAATTCCTTTTGGTTTAATGAATGTAGGGGATATTTTTCAACGAGCCATGTATATCTCTTTCGTGGGTGAGAGAAACAAGTTCGTTGTTATCTATCTTGATGACCTGATTGTTTTCTCCAAATCTGATGTAGAACATCTAATGCACCTTAAACAAACCTTTGAGAAATGATGAAAGTTTGGTTTGTCACTCAATCCCAAGAAATCTCATTTCGCAATGCAAGAAGGTAAAATCTTGGGCCATATCATGTCTATGGATAGAATCAAAATCGATCCCAAAAGGGTTGAGTCAATAGATGCAATAAATTTTCCTAGAAATGTAAAAGAAATTCAGTCTTTTTTAGGAAAAATAAATTTCTTAAGGAGATTCATACCTAACTTTGCCAAAATTGTGAAATTGATAACATATATGCTCAAAAAGGAAAGTGAAGTGAAATGAACAAGCGAAGCCAAAGCCTCCTTTCAATGCATCAATAGAGTAATAAGTGAAGCATCGGTCTTGGCTAGCCCAGATTAAACAAAAGAGTTTTTCATTTTTTCTTTTTCTTCAGAACATACTATAGCAGCTATGTTGTTACAAAACAATGAGGAAAGTTTTGAGTGGCCTATTGCATTTTTTAGCGAAAGTCTCAAGGATGCTGAGTTGAAATATGATATATTGGAGAAACAGGCCTATGCAATGGTGAAATCTCTCAAGGATTTCAGAACTTATGTGTTGCACTCAAAAGTTATTGCTTATGTTCCCTCTAGCTCTATTAAAGATATCCTGGTGCAACCAGACAACGATGAAAAAAGAGGCAGGTGGTTAGCTAAGATCCAAGAGTTTGACCTAGAAGTCAAACCAACTAAAACTGTTAAAGGTTAGGGTTTGGCCAAATTGCTTGCCGAATCAAACTTAAAATTACTAGGGATAAATCAGTTGCAACATACTGAGGGATTTCTGGAAATAGACGAGCTTGATGCCTTTGCACCTACAACCGAAATTCAGGACAAGTTTTCTACTTCGGCCTGGTATCATGACATCGTCCATTACCTACTTATGCTCCAATGTCCTATTGAGTTAACCCCGTCTAAGGCTAAGATGTTAAAATTACATGCTGTAAAATACTGTATCATAGATGCTAAATTGTATTGGAAAGTCCCCCTGGGTTTCCTTCTGAGGTGTTTAGTCAAAACTGAAACAGAAGGGGTTATAGATGAATTCCATGTCGGGGTGTGTGGAGGAAATCATGCATGGTGAGAAACAACTTATAAGATCTTAAGAGATGGATACTACTGGCCCAAATTGTTCATAGAAGTGAACACTAGAGTTCGAAATTGTGTCCCTTGTCAGTTGTTCATAGGAAAACAGAAGATCCCAGCTTTGCCTCTTATACCAGTTAATACAAAAGCACCATTTCAGCAATGGGGACTTGATTTCATTGGAGAAATTCATCCACACTCTAGCGCACAACACAAATGGATCCTAACGGCTATTGATTACTTCACTAAATGGGTGGAAGCTATCCCCACAAGAAATGCAACTGATTCGGTAGTTATCAGTTTCTTGGAAGATAATATTTTATCCAGATTTGGGTGTCCTCGGAAGATAGTCACTGATAATGTGCAAGATTTTAAATCGATGACCATGATAATTTTTTGCCAAAAATATAACATCATACTAGGACACTCCACGGCTTACTATCCACAAGGTAATGATCTGGCTGAATCGTCTAACAAAATCCTGATTACCGTGATAAAAAAGGTTTCAACTAAAAACAAGAAAGCGTGGCATATCCATCTAAAATATGCACTATGGGCCAACAGAATAAGAACTAAAAGATCAATTTGGATTTCCCCTTTCCAAATGGTATATGGCATTGATGTCATTTTACCAATAAACTTAGCTCTGCCAATGATGAAAGTCTAGTAGGATTCGAATGAAGAACAAAATGATGTTACTAGAAGGATAAACCAGCTGGTCAAAGTTTAGCAAGATAGGGATGAAGTAAATGAAAGATTACAAAGATATTAGGATAAAATGAAGGCCTTGTTTGATTAGAAAGCTAAAGATAGAGAATTCCTCCCTGCTGAATTGGTATTGAAATGGGAAGCCAGGAAAGAGGATGCTGGAAAACATGGCAAATTTGATCCCATCTGGTCCGGTCCATATAGGATTTCAGCCTCGAAAGGAAAAAACGCGTGGTTATTAGAAAACATAGATGGAGACATCCTCAATGCCCCTGTGAATGTGCGGCATCTTAAACACTTCATGCAATAATGTGTTTCTAAATTCTCATTGTACATATCATTTGTTTTCATTCTTTGGATTAAAATAATAATAATAATAATAATTATCATTATTATTATTATCATGATGTTTCCTAGTGATTATAATCTTATGTTATTCGCAGGGAAAATTTCTCAGGAGACAGCGAACCCGAAGTGATGAAAGGTGACATGTGCAGGTATTCTTATTAAGTATCTCACAATGACAAAGATAATGGACAAGTAATCTTTGGGCTGGTAATATAAGAGATAATAAAGGTATGCAATCCCATTTCAAAATTCGAGATGAAAGCCCTAAGAAGTACAAATGATTTCAAAAAAAAAAAAACTTTTACCCTCCCCTTAACCATAGTAAAGAATTTTCCCACTTAACCATGGATGTTTGTTCTTGAAGTTTCCTGACAACAGAGGGGTCTCACTCTGGTCTTGAAAACTCATGAACAAACTTTCCATAAAGAGAGTGGGTTGTGTTTTTAAGTTCTTTGACTTTAGCTAGTTCACAAACATGTCTAGGTTAATCCTGACCTCACTAGTTATCCTAACATGAATAATTGATTAGTTTTGCTCAAGGAAGTTCCCTAGACTAAAGGACAAAAAGTTTCCCTTAAGAAGTTCTTTGAAGCCCATGATTTTTGAAGGAAGAGGAGAATATTAACCCAGAGCTATTTAAATGAGTTGACATAATTTGATTCTTTTTGAAACAGATGTCTTCCCGAGTATATTGTATGCTCATTGATTTCCCCCACTTCAAAAAATAAAAAAAAATGAATATAGATAGATGGTGAAAGGAAATTCAATGTGGGAAGTCAGATAACTTCACCGGGGTACTGAACAGGCTCGCTAGCAGTGAAGCAATATCCTCATATCTAATAAAAGCTGTTATACATGAGTTACATGATGCTCTGGTAATTTTTCTTCTTTTTGACTGGATTTTCATCATAGGTTTCTAGGATCTCCTTACCGAACACAACACAAATACTTATCTTGATGCAAACAGAATCACATGAAACATGATAGGATGGTTGGTTTAGTTTTGATTAACTTACGCAGTTTTGAGCTCAATTTCACGAGAAGAGGTTTAAGGAAAACCCACTCGAGATAGTCTGAATTTTTGTCTTTGGAGAGATTTTCAAGGTTAATGATGAGACCCTACTCTTGTTCTGTTGTTCCCCAAAGTCTGTTTAACCGAGCCAAATAATTGACCCCATTACCCAATGAAGGAATTTGGTCTACATATTCTTCTCGTCCCACATGGAGACGAGATCCCTAGGTGGAGACTAATGTTGACATAAAGTTTATTTTTTCCTATCCTTGAAAACTAAAGCTTCATCTTTTCCTAAATCGTGGAGCCGCTCTTAATCAAAAGGGAAATATGAGCTTTCCGTTCCTTTTTGGGTTTTTGAGATTCGGTTTTTCTCGAAGTATGATTTTCAACTATCTTATTTTCCTAGTGTCGAAGTCCCGAAAATTTTTAACATATTAAAAAAGCTAAAAGGGGGGAGAAATAAAAGTTACATTTTCCGTCGCTTTCCACAAAGCACTCTTTAAACCCGTAATTATTTAAGTTTCTAAATGTAATTATCTTTCCCTTAATCCTTTCGCAATTCGGGTTTTTTCTTTCTACTAAAATGCTTTTGAACTCTCAACCGTCAAACTCCCAATCCTCACTTTTTCGAAAAAGTTAAAAGGATAATTAATTATTAGCCTATATTAATTAAATCCCTAATACGTGTCTTAGTGCCTCACTAATCTCATCACAATTTTGCGATTCGGGGATTGCTTATGGCTTATCCCCTCATGCTAGGATCCCCGAAGTTCCAAAACATGAAATCACGTTTTCCCTGAACAAGGTTTAAGATTAAGGTTAATTCGTTTTTAAAACAGGATTAGTGATAATTAAACCGCCTTTCGCATTTTGGGAATTGAGGAAGGCGGTTTTTTTTGAAACGTCAGTTCTGAAATTGCCGATATACGACAACACTAATAACATATAAATGAATATTTTTTCGACACGAAAGCGTATCTCTAGGCATATCTTTCCATTTAAAAGCATTAATTTTTCATCCTTTACGTCTGTACACTTATTATAACGTGAAATTGAAGGTTAATAAAGTCTTATATTTTGAACTTCATAGTTATTCTTTACACTTGCATCAAGTCACGTTTACCTGGTTTTATACACATTTCCTTTGTAAACAGGCTTCTGATCTAGCACAAGTATCATGGCAGCTAAGAAGGCACCAAAGAAAAGAAAAGAAATTACAGAAAGCTTGAGTCCAAACAGAGACGTTATATCTAATACAACACTGCATGCCATAGATTCCATAAAATCTTGGAGGAAGATTTTCGAGACTCTGGATTATGAAATAAAAAATTTCCCTCATGACAGTACCAGTTTCAAGGTAGCCTAATGTTGAACCTGGTCTTTCAGATCAAACCAGCATCACCCTAAATTTATTTAACACCATTTTACAAATAGCTAGTAATCGAGTTGAGTTAGAACATTCATGGGCTGCAATTGAGAGAGATATCAGCATTCAAGAAAACTAGGAATTTAGACAGAGACAGTTGAGAAACCAACTTTAGTCCTTATCTTTTAAATAATTGTCCTTTCTGTCCTCTTTTCCTCTATCTTTTCAGATGCCTTGACGGTATACTTTAGAGCGTTAAAGTATAAACTCAGGAACAACATACCTGTCCCCCTTCCTAACACTCTTATTTGGGCCTATCCCATTGGATTCCCATATTATCCCTTATCGTTTTGGTACCTATAACTTATAATACTTTTGTTTTTTCCCACCAACCCTTCCCAACACCCTTATTTGACACCTCTCCCATTGGATTTCCCTTGTCTCCTTGATCGTAGTGATATATATCACTTATCCACCTTTTTCTAGTGGACCCACTCACTCATTCCACACACCCCAACTTTCCAAATGGACACCACTAGAAGCCAAGAACTATAGGCCAAAATAAAACAAAACAAGGTTGAGTTTGACCACTTCAAGGACCAAATCAAGACCAAATTTTCCAATGTTGTTGGCCGATTTGATAAATTAGAGGGAAAATTTGACAGCATCAATTCCACTCTCAACCATTTATTGAAAATATCCAAGCCCCTCCCTTCCTTGAACAACCCTCCCAAGTAGATGGTGTTGACTCCTCCCATAAATTTCATGGCTCCGATCCCATGGGATGGGTCACCCAATTGGAGCATTATTTTTCTTTGCATGGCATTACTGATGAGTTGGATAAACTTCATTATTTTGTTCTCTATTTGGATCCTGAATGTTGGAAATGGTGAAAATGGTGTAAAAACTCATGCCATAGGTATGTTTCTTGGATCCAATTTGTTGTAGAGATTTATGAACACTTTGACACCGACACCCACTATTTAGGTCGTTTGACCAAGTTGAAATAGTCTAGCACAGTGGAAGAGTTTATAACTGCCTTTGAGAACTTAAATTTATGAACGGAGGGAATGAAAGATGCCTCCTTCAAGGAATGTATTATGAGTGGACTAAAGGATGAAATTCAAGCCTAGGTCCTCGTTGATTTCCCCCAAAATTGGTTGGAATATAGTAAATGGACCAAAGAAATACAAAATGTTTTCTTTTCCCATAACTGAAAACCCTATTTTGTTCCCCACCCTCGACCTACCAATGTTTCCCCTCATGCCACCTCTCTCAAGATACATAAATTAACTCAGGTAGAAATGAATGAAATCCAACTCAAGGGTATTTTCTATAATTGTGATGACAAAAATTTTCACAGGCACAAGTGTAAGGAAAATAATATTTTTAGAACCATTTCTGAAGATGTTGCTAATGACGAGGCTGAAGCTTCCCTTGTGAAGATCTACCCCCAATATATGATCCTAATTTTCTTGTTGATCCACCAGAAGTTGAACTATTGATTTCATTGCACTCCCTCACTGGTTTCTCTACTCCCCAAACCCTCAAGATCATTGGCTACATTAAGAATAGGAAAGGCATAATCCTTGTTGACAGTAGAAACACCCATAATTTTATTCATTGTTGCATTGCCTAAGAAATAAAATTCTATATATGTCTTTTCATCAATTTTCAATTCATGAATCACTCATGATTTCCAATGGTGGTTACTTGAAATGTGGCGGGAATTGTGAAAATGTGTGGCTATAAATTGTTTAGTACCACCTGGAATCTCATATGTTTTCTATTGACATGGTTTGTTGTGAAATGTTTTGGTTGTGGAGCTAGATTATATTCCTAATTCGAATTTCTTGTTTTAGCTATGTCTGGATCCCATCTCCTGATGGGGGGGTGTGGGGGGGATTTCCACCCCACATATCTCAGTAGGAGGGTGTAGGGGGGGTGGGGATAAATTTGGGAGCCCCCCCTTAGAGGGGGTTCAAGGGAATCCATTTAATATGAATATGTCAGAGGGTGGGTCTATTGCTAACAATTTAAATTAATTGAATACAATTACTAATAAACTAATTTCTGGAGGAGTGAAATTTAATCAATAGGTTAGGGACATTCTAATATTATGCTCATTTATAGAAATATGGAACGACTTGTTCATGGTTGTAAGTAAGTCTATCTCTGGTTCAAACACTATGAAATTTGATGATGTTGTTTGTGTTATTGTTAGCGAGAAAATGACATGGAAAATCCCAGGTGAGACATTAGGTAATGCGTTGACCATGGAGAACAAGGAAAGTCAAAAGGAAAGAGAAAATAGATCATGGAACTGTGGGAATTATAGGAAGGGAAAATCCAAATACAGACTAGGAAAGATAGAATGTTGGAATTGTGTGAAGAAATGAAATCTGAAGAAAGACTGCAGATCTCCAAAGAAACAAAGAGATGGACAACAAGAGAAAAATCAGGAAGCAAATGTAACAGGTGATGTCTTACAAGATACTTTGATTCTTTCTTTAGATAATATTACTGAATCTTGGGTATTATATTTAGAGGCTTCATTTCATGCGACACCCCATAGGAAATATTTCCAAGATTATGTTCAAGGTGATTTTGGACAAGTTTTTTTTGGTGATGGTGAAGCATGTCAAATTGTTGGAATGGGTAAGGTACAAATAAATAAAAATAATGGAAACAAATAGTTACTAAAAGAGGTGAGACATATTGTTATAGCAAGATTTGCCTCACCCCATGCACAGAAGGCCTTTTTCCATTTCCTTGTGCAGACTTGAAGTCCCTTTTTTGCAAATCCCAGAGCTAAAAATATAATTTTTCCACATATACACACCTTACCTACTATACAACATGCATATACACAGGTTGCACCACTACATCCTGTGTACATCGGGAAATGTGCCCAAAATTGAAAAATGGTATCGGGTTTCCATGTCACGTCACAAGATCAATGATCCTTGGCATTTCATATACAGGAAACAATCCGACTCGACCCTTCAGTTCCATTTGAAGGCTATAAATGGGCCAAATCTGAGCTATGAAAAAGAAGAGAAAGAATTCAACTTTGAGAGAAAAGTTACTCTGGTGAAATTATTCGCTTCACATTGAGTCTACATCCCTTTATCCTTTAAGTTTCAACACAATGTTCAACCCCCAAGCTCTTCCCTTACTGATTGAGAACTTCATTGTCTCTCTTACATGAGATTTCCTTTGTTGGAGGATTGAAGTGGTGGAGGCCCAGCTGGAAGGAACCTAGTTTCTCGGTTCTTAACCGTGTCGACACGGAAGTCTATAACTCATTCACTTCTACTAATTATGTATTAGTATAAATACTCTTTTATCATCCAATTAATATCTTGAAAATATTTGAATTATTATTCCATGGGCGTATTTGTTATTAATTTTGATGTATTATGCTATTGAATGTGTTAAAATCATATATTATCACCATATGCTTGTGTTTCTTGGTTGTTGAGGACTATTTGCAGGTATATTTCTTTGAGTCAAGTGTTCAATGGTGGAATTCATCGAACGCCTGGAGGAGGTAGGATTCTTATATTGTCTTGTTGGCATATTTGATTATATAGCATACTTGATAATAGAGTTGATTTCTACAGTCATTTCCGTCTGTTGTGGTTTACCCCTATCCATAGAGAGATTTTCCTCATAACAAAAGTGGCGACCATAC
Source organism: Picea mariana (assembly GCA_032191745.1). NCBI lineage: Eukaryota > Viridiplantae > Streptophyta > Pinopsida > Pinales > Pinaceae > Picea > Picea mariana. Next base: position 82,665 of record JASDQU010371499.1, on the reverse strand, counting down.
TGGGGATTAAATCTTCTTTTTTGGGGTTTGGAATGTTTTCCTCCTTAGATTTCTCTCATTCATATTGAGTTTCTTGTCATATGATTGCTTGACAACCTATGTTCACTCTAGGTCTGAGTCTTTCAACCTTCTCCTTATCCTAGTTGTATTTTGACACATATACATGGGTTTTTTCTTGACAGTCGCGTACATATGTGTGTTGTCCTTCTGCAAGTTGCATACATACACGCTTTTCCCTTGAACATTCATGTATATCAACCTTTGTTGATTGATTGCTGGGTTTGGTGGTTGTTGGGTAGGTTTAGATGATTGATGAGTCTTTTTAGGTCTTTGTAGTGACTGCTAAGTGTCTGTGGAATGAAAGGAAACTTGTCTTAGGTTGAATTTTTGGGTGGTGCCTTTCTCATCATATTTTCATTTTGATTGTCCTTGCACCTTGGGATGCATTTTTTTCTCCTTGATATCCTACTTGGGTTGTCTCTGTCTATGCACAGTAGAGTCTTTATATCAAGTTGTTGTTCAATGCTTGCATTTTCATTTTTATTATATTGAAAATAAAAAAATATTAGGCATTTTACATTGATTGGCATTTTGATCTCTTGAGTCTTTGTCATTTATCTTAGTGCATGTAAATAAATATTGCATTTTTATTTAGAATTGCATAATTGAATTGAAAATTGCATTTTTAAGAAGCATATCATTTATTGGAAATCGAAGTTAGAAATTTGCATTGTATTCATATTCATTTATTTTACTTGATGAGTCATAACATCACTAGTTTCATGACCACACCTTTTGAGTAACAAAGGCCATTGAAATTAAATCTATAATTTAAAATTGATTAGTAACAATTTTATTTTCTAGGGTGCACAAAATAGCTTTGGATTTAGTGCCTTGGAATAGGATTTTGTGAGTAAACTTCTCCAAGGCTATTAAATCAGCATATGTGTCTGACTAAGGGAGTGGAGAAATCCATTGTATAATCGGTAATATTAGGAGGCTTCGCTTAGACCAGAGTTAAGTATGAGGTAGTGTGAGGTCAGTTGAAGGGATATCCCCCGGATACCTTCTTAGTGTCAGATATATTTTTGGGGATCTATTTGTATATGGGGATCTTACTAGTTCCCTTAACTCCATGAGAGACGATGCTTTCAAGTTTTTAGGCTTTACCTCCCTACCCAT
>JASDQU010371499.1:48741-62035 GCA_032191745.1 Picea mariana | reverse complement strand
GCAAACCGACCTAAAAGCGCGACAACGACGTTGGTCATAATTTCTTAGAGAGTACAAGTTTGAGATTACTTACATAAAAGGAATAGTGAACAAAGTGATTGATGCATTGAGTCAGAGACTGTGCATATTTTTGGTGATGCCTCTTCAGATGAATCTACGTGAAAATATTCTAACTCTACAGCGCGACAATGACTGGTACAAAGAGGTCAAGGATTTTATTGGACAAAACACCATGATGGTACCAAGATTTAAAGGATTTACATTGGACAACGATGGATTATTGATATTTAAAAATTGAATTTACATACAACCGAATGACGAGTTATGAAGCTTGATCCTAAATGAGGCTCAGAGAGCAGTGTACATGGCTCATCCTGGAGTCACGAAGATGGGAGAAGAACTTAAACCCTTATTATTATGGAAATGAATGGAGGAAAACATAGTCAAATACATGGAAAGATGTCTAGAATGTCAGTAGGTAAAGGATGAACATACACATCCAATAGGATTACTACAACCACACGTTATTCCAGAATCGAAATGGGAGGTTATTTCGATGGATTTCATGGACTGCAAGGAGACACAACTTGATTTTTGTGGTAGTTGACACTCTGAAGAAGAGTGCTCATTTTATTCCTGTACATACAACGTATCAGACACCAGACATATCTAGGGTTTTCATCAGTGAGATTTTGAGGCTACATGGTGTGCCTAAGAGGATTATATCTGATCGAGGATGGGTGTTTATTGGACGATTTTGGACTAGTTTCCAAAAGGCCTTGGGAACCCAACTGAACTTTAGTACTGTGTATCACCCAGAGAAAAATGGGTTGTAACACACCCACGATGGGGAGAAAAAAAAATATTGTCCTCCTTACAAGAATAGATCCTTTCCCTCTACAATTCCTAATTTGGGAAGTCCAGGACTTAGTCCGACCCTCTGGTCAAGGTTCTCTAATTATCTTAGTCAAACAAGAATTAGAGACCTTGATAGTCTCACCTCTTAATCAAGCACATGCCCTTCCTAATTTTGGTGCAGGTCTTATAATACCCGCGACATTCTCCTCTACGCTTCAGCAAAGTCTTGGAGTTGGCGTTAGCCCCTTTCTCTTGGCCCCTCCTCAGATGTGACCTTGGGTGATGACCTCAAAAAAACACACAATTATAGGCATGGCTAAAGGAGGTTTGAAAACAAACTACTTTTCGACCCAAAATTCTCCTTGATCCTCCACGTGTCCTTTCTCCAAAACCGAGGTTTGGATTGTGGCCTGCCCTCAACTTTTTAAATTTCACACACCTCCAATCCTTGCAATGTTGTGGGACCGTCGATGTCTAGATCTTGACGATACTGTCTGAACTGAAGATTCAGATCTTCCCTTCCTAAATCAACGAATGCGATCTCCTTCGTGATTCTGGATTTCAGACTTTTCAAATATCAAACCCTGCTTTCCTCCATACATCAATTTTCTAGAGTTGACAATATGTGAACAACTGTCCACCTAAATCAACGACCCTGTTTCTACTTCAGGTGTTTGACTCTTTCAACTAGATCAGTGGTCCTATGTCCCTCTTCTTGATCAATGGTTGAGATCTCTTTCGAGTCTCTGGACTTCTGAGATCTCAAATGTCAAACTTCACCCTTTTTCCCAATGGATTTTATGCGAAGGCTATAATCCATTAACACGTGTCCACTTGATCTGATGATCAAGGATTAATTCGTGACTTTACCTGGATTCCATAGATATGTGCCACCTGTCCTCTAGATTTGACGATTGAGGATTGCTTCGGGTCTTTACCTAGAGTTCACATATTTACACCATGTCTCCTCTAGATATAATGACTATGAATTACTTCAAGACTTTACCCGGAGTTCACATATTTATGCCAGGTCTCCTCTAGATCTAATGACTAAGAGTTACTTCGGGAATTTAACTAGAGTCCATAGATTTACGCCACGTACCTTATTAATATGACGACTATGAATTACTTCAGGACTTTATCCACAGTCCACAAATTCATGCCACAACTGTTATTAATATGATGTCTATGAATTACTTCGGTAATTTATCCGGAGTCCACAGATCCATGCCACGCCCCTTCTTAATCTAATGTGTATGAATTACTTCGGGACTTTATCTAGAGTCCACAGACTCATGCCACATCCCTTCTGGATCAGATGGTAGAGATTCACTTCGGACGATCCGACGCTAGAGATTTACTCAGATGATATGATGATTGAGATCTATTTTGGACGATATTATGATGGATATTTGCTTCAGATCTCTGATTATTTGTGCTTCAGGAGTCTCAAATCTCAATTGAAAACTCTCAAATAGATTTCCCGAAGATGTTGATATGCTGACACATATCTTCTAGCGATCAACGATCAGGATCCTACTTCGGGTGATCTGATGACTGAGATTTACTTCGGCTCTCCAGCTCTCCAGACTTCAAGCATCTCAGATCTCAACTAAAAACTCTCACACAATTTTCCCCGGAGTCCACAATTTGTCACCATGTGTCGCTCTAGATATGGCAGTCCAAATACACCTCCTGGTGATGGACAGCCTCAAATTACTTTGGGACTTAGGAACTTTGGTAATTTCTCTTCTCCTATGTCTGCCAAGTGCTAAGGTTCATGCACCTTTCTTATACTAGACATTTTTTGATCCTTGGCATTGTGATCCAATGACCACTTTCGCTCCTCCTCATGAGCCTCTGACTTACTCTGACTTGGAATATTTTCTAAGTGCTCGAAGGATTCAACCTTTACTCCTCCTACAAGATCGTCTCCTGGATTTCGTCTACACTCCTGAAAACACTATCCCTTATGAGCTTGATCTCCTTGAATATTTCCCCATCCCCCACACTCCTTACGTTTCATAGATCGTCTCAAACTCATATTGAAGGTCAACAATGATCAACGGTTCATAGAAATTGCGGGGCCCCAACATACGTACTCTTTACCAAAGAGTTCGACCTCCACAATATGGAAAGTGCTCAAATGATTCTAGTCTAACCGGGATCGTTGATCTTCCAGCCCGTCGATATCAATGACAAGGGTTAATTGCAGGCTGCGAACTAGCGTGTCCACTATTTTCACCTTCGTGCACCGCAGTGATTCCCCACCCTCGATCTTCGTTCATAGATCGACGGTTCATAGCAATTGCGGGGTTCAACTTGACTATTGTGCAATTTGACATCTTGGAGACTTGAGCTCCAAGGTTCCTAGACCCAAGTCACATGGACCTTCATATAACTCCTGGGCTATAATCCCCACTCTTATTCGGGTTTTTGGTTAAGGGAATAGGTGCAAGTTCAGAGTCTCCTAGACTATTGGTCTGAAGGGAAAACCTTCCCATATTGTAGAGTTTTAAGATCTAAATAAAGGAAACGTAACTTGTGAGGTTACCAAAATAGTAGCTATGCCCAAAGGCTTGCTCCGACTCCAAAACGATGATGCAAATTCCCAGGGAAAGCGCCTTTGAGTGATTAAACTAGGACGTAAGGAAATTCAAGCATAAATATAGGTTCTCAAGGGAATGAACGCATACTCATAACTTAATCATTTAATACAAAGAAAGAATCCTTTATAGACATGTAAATACTCGCATGCATCCATTATTTTCAATTCAAAGAAGAAGGAAAGAAAACACTTGTCCGAACCATAGAGTGTGATGCGATTGTTGAAAGGGGTGCTCATTTCCACCCAACCATAGGCTCAGTCACTCCCAATGGATTTATCACTAGCCACCCCTGAGCTTAAGCCATGATGCTTTCAGATTCAATCTCTTACTTCCATCTCAATGAAAGTTAGGGACGAAGGATACTCTCCTTCTCCCAATATAAAGATAGATAAGGATGAAGGTTACTCTCCTTCTCCTGGCTCAATCTCTCTTTTTTGTGTTCAGAACTCAATGTTCATCTTTCGGTCCTTCCTCAGACCCAAGATTTTATGCTCTCGTCTCTGCATTTTTCCACAGGTATTCCTCTTCCCACCACACTTCCTTTCTTGCCTTCCTCAACAAGATTGTGTGTGTCTCGAATTCCCAGTATGTGGTCAGGTATGGAAGCCTTACAAATGGGTAGTCTTCCCTATCCCCTCATTAACTCCTGAGGAGGTCTTCCCACCTACCAGCCCGACTGTAATTCATTCCTGGGTCAGAGGTTTGTTATAATCTAAGAAATTAATTCCAGCATGGTACTGGTTCGGTGGCAGTTAGCGCAACCATTCCATGTCCCCTCCACCACCTTTAATAGAATTCATGGTTTTCTCTTAGCACATCCCCTCTTTCAACAGTCATCCAACATATAACCATTTTCTGTTAAAATAACATAATTTACATTCATCGACCTTTTGTACAAAGGTCCATTGAATCAAACATTCACACTTTTAGGTTTTCCATAGTTCCTTGGCCAATATAGTTATATTTACAGACTAGTGGAAATAGGGTGTTACACGGGAATGAACAAACCAAATCTTGGAATACATGTTGCACATGTACGTGATGGACCAAAAGAAGCATTGAGAAAAATTCTTTCCACTGGTAGAATTTGTGTATAACAACAGTTACCAAAGCACGATTAAGATGGCTCCTTTCGAGTTTCTTTATGGGAGACTGTGTCGAACGCCTTTGAGTTGGGATCAGCTTGAGGATAGGGTCCTGGTGCAACCAAAAGTGATCCAAGAAATGGAAGATCAAATGAAAACAATAATACAAAGGATAAAAGAAGTGCAGGATAGGAAAAAGAGCTATGCTGATGCACACCGTGTTGACCGTATTTACGAAGTTGGCGATCGAGTCTTCTTGTAGGTAAAACTGCATAAGATTTTGATCAAGTTTGGAAAGGGTGCTAAAATCTCTCCTAGGTTCGTGGGACCTTTTGATATTGTGTAAAGGAAGGGGTCCATGGCCTATTAACTAGCCTTACCTAATTCTTTGAGGCATATGAATGATGTTTTTCACGTATCTTTTTTGATACATTATATTAGTGATCCTACACATGTTATTTACATGAGTGACATGAGTTCATTGCATGTATCTAAAGAGGGTGCACTCACAGTGGATCCAATCTACATCATGGACTATCACATTCGAAATCTACGGCGTCGAACAATAGATCAGGTCAAGGTCCTGTGGGACAACTATAGTCTGCACTCGACGACTTGGGGGGACGCATATGATATGCACCAATAGTTTACAATTTTGTTTGATAGATAGACTTGTGATACTGCGATGCACTTTATTTCGACACTTATGTACTGTGAAACTTCAGGGTGAAGTTTAGACCAAGAGGGGATGTATGTAACATCCCGCTCTTGTGTGCACTAAGCGAACTTATAATTTGAGGACACTTGCTTGCAAGTGATACATATTATTATACTATTGGTCATTCGATTATGATTATGAGGCATTATGGATATGATGATATGTTATTTTGTGTGTTTACATAGATAGGTGTTATTGACTGGTTTCTCCTGAGTGTGAAGGACTTTGGACCTCAAGGATGCAGAGGCATCGATGAAACCCCTTGGACTCTGGATCGAGTCAGGGAGTGGACTATTAGGGTTTGATTGTTGTTGATATGACATATGTAAATCTTATTAGATGTTATGATGATTGATTATTATTTCTGACATCATTCATTGATGATGCAGGATGACGATAGCTTGCCAACTAGATTCACATGTGGAGTAGAGGGGTCATGCATGAAAACCAGAGACTTTGAGGGAGAGGTGTGGACAACAGCCCTACCACAACCTACTAGCACTCTCGCTATGGCTCGAACTGTAGGTTAACGATTACCTAGTTCGAGAAGACCCATGATGCAGTGAGAGAAGATTGTGATAGTTTCTCACGATGATTATAAGGGGTGCACAATAAGGCAGGGGCCTTATTCGTTAGAGGCCCTTAATCTCCCACAAGATCACCTGGCGGAGTATTGAATCTAGGGTTTTTTTATGTCTACCAAGTCAGTCAAGAGGTGAGTGGCACCCTTGGAGCACATAGTGCGTCCTGAAGGGCATGTTGCATAAGAGAAACGAAAAAGAGGTGAGTGACACCCTCGAACATGTAGTGCGTCTTAAAGGGCACATCACACAAGGGAATCAGAAAGAGGCGAGTGACACCCTTGGAGCACCTGGTGTGTCCTGAAGGGCACGTTGTGATTTCAACGAGTAAGTGAATAAAACTAGTTGGCCTTCAAATGAATAATGTGATAAGTAAGATTTAAAAACAATTTCCCTATTAAAAATGTCTCCCAACATAGGTATAAGTGACACTTGTGGTCAAAAATAATAATAATAACTAAACATGTGACGAGAAGGAGGTAAGAAATTCAATTAATTTATTAAAATCAAATTATATTGGGGGATTAAAATTTTTAAAACGAAATGATTTTTTTTCTTTTCTATAGATGCTAATGAAATTTTATTAATTAAAAAGAAAAAGGGGTAAAAGGTGGTTTTTCTACACTTGCTAATTTAAGTTTTAGTTAAAAAGGGAAAAGAGGGAAACTTAAGAGAAATAGGAAACTAAGGGAAAAATAGGAAACATAAAGAACAAGGGAAATGTAAGGAAAAAGCTGAATGTATGACATAGTAAGGAATCTTGCCTTTAAGAACTTTCTAATTATGAATTGAACTAGGAATTGTGTAAAGGCGTAAGTCATTTAAAATGTGTAAGGGAATATTGGGACACAAAGGAGCGTTTTCAGGAATTTTTTTTGGTGGGTGAGGGAAATAGGAATAATTAAAGAAATAATGAAATTATTTTTTGGTGAAACTAGGGGGATGGGTGACATGTGTACAGGGGAGGTTTTTTATGATTAAATTAATGAAAAATAAATTAAATGGGAATTTGGGAAAGAAATCACTTAAAAACTCTATAAAAAGGATGGAGGAGGAGGGGTATGGATCTCATCTTTATGCGTAACATTATGTTGCTGAATTTTTGTCTTGACTGAACTTATCTTGTGGAAGTTGGGATACCCATCTAGGGTAATGAGTGGTAGCTTGACCTTGCAAGGCGAGCCGAGTGCTATCTTTTTTCTGTTATAGTGTGTGTGGACCCTTTGTGCCTCGGGGGGCTCAGGGGAAGAAGAGTACACCTGGCGTTGGCTGGGAGGTACCGGTGAGGTCACATCAGTTGACAAGCAGAAGTTGGAAAGAGCGCACAGGACATAAACTAATAGAATTCGCATTTGGCTAAGGTACGCCGGTTTAATTATTACTTGCAATGAATTTAAATTTACTCATGTTATTTCTCTATGCTCATTTAATATTTCACTTCGATGCACTATCTTCCACTTGTTTTCCTATGGTATTGTAATGCCCTTGCTTGTTGTTTTCTGAATGGATTTCCTTTGGCGAACCCAACTTCTAATTTCAGCAACTTATCTGTGTGGGTTTTATTGATTTTTATGAAGATATTGTGCTTTATATTTCTTCCCTTATCCCTAGGTCATCAGTCCATGCCTGAGCAGTTGTCCAGGAGCCGAATCGATGGTCGTCACTTTGGAGTTTATAGACCTACAGATTCTAATTCCCTTATTTTCTATGCATGGATGATGATTGAAGGATTTTTTTTCCCAACTGTCTACCCTTACTTATATCTGAGCTGATTGTTTCCTGGTTGAATGATTATCTTGCGCCTTCTTGCGATTTAATATCTCTGCATATTGTTTATCTTTTCTCTCTGTGAACAACTCAATACCCTCTGCGTTTTTATATCATGTCTACATTTTTGGAGGGTATTTTATTCTTTGTGATTTTAATGATAGTTCCCAGCTCTTGAATGGAAAAATATCAACGTTTGTCCACTTGAATGACAACGTTTTTTTAAAACTATTGTGACTATGATCTGAATTTATTTATTTGACAGTAACCATTGTATGACAACGTTGTTTTTAAATTTTTGTGACTGCAATTGAATTTATTTATTGACAGTAAACGATTATATGATAACGTTCTTTATAGCTATTGGGGACTGCAATTGAACCTTCAAACAACCTTTTTTTACCTATCTTGTGACTGCAATTCCATCTATATTATGACAACTCTATCATTTATTTCATGACTACGATTTTACCTACTTCATTGAATGCGAACTTACATGATTTCATTTTATATTGAGTGCAAATTTTACTGCGATCTTAATAGGTATATTGACGACGATTTTACCTATGATTCTACGTATGTTTTTACCATCCTATGTGTCTAGATCTGGAATCGTTTCCACTACTGAAACCATATTTTATAAGCGTCCACTTCCCTTTTTGTTTTCTCCCTTTACGTTTTACCCAACATTATGAATAGACAACATCTAAACTTATATCATAATGAGTAGATAGAAAGCGATTGAATGGTTTCAGAGACAACGTTCAATACATGCATTACAAACTACGATTGAATATATAAATATTATGTTAGCATGTGATCATTTGTTGTGTCTGGAAGATTATACACTATTTTCATTTTGGATAACACACAACAAAATTTTATGCTTTTAACAACGTCTAACTGTGAATTTAGATTGCTCTAAAACCCATGAATCTAGACAGCTATAATTATGACAATGATTTAACACATGCGTTATCTTACATCAGGATTTTATATCTTCGTTTTTCATGGAAGTTACTTCGTCGATGAAGTTTTATTTCCATTGCTTGGATTAACCCAACACTCTTACCTGGCATCTATTCGTTGATGAAGTTTTAATTTCCCTTGAATTCTTTACCACAACAACCTACCTAGGAGCGATCCCTTATTGGATGTTGTATTCTAACGATGCTTATATTATTGGATGTTATATTATAGCGATGCTTATATTATTGGATGTGATAGCATAGTGATTCCATATTGTTGGCAGTTATTTCATTGATGAAGTTTTATTTACGTTGCATGCATTAACCCAACACTCTTACCTAGTAGCTATTCATTGATGAAGTTTTAACTTCCCTTGAATGCTTTACCACAACAACCTACCTAGGAGATATCCCTTATTGGATGTTGTATATTAGTGATTCTCATATTGTATCTTATGTTATAGTGATTCTCACATTTTAAGAAAAAAAATTTATACATTAGTGGACAATGGGTTCTCATGTACCAAGACAATGATTCCATCTATTGAATAGATAGAAAACCCTCATTTACATAGACAACAACATGAATTACATGACAGAAATCAAATGTAATATAGTATAGCAATTGATTTGGAACTATCATCGTTTGACAACAACTTTCTACTTTTGAATTTAATTTGCTGAATAACCGGGAAGATTCACTAGGAAGTGAGCACATGCGTTGAATGAAAACAACTTATACTTGATTTTAAATTGTTGTATGACAGTCAAGATTCTTTAGCCAATGAGAAAATACAGTAACATTCTTGACGATGATACATAATCTATTTCCTTATTAATTTCCTTTCTAACTGCTAATTATTTTTTTAGACAACAATCTCATTAAGGGATAGCCCTATATTTAGACAACAATGCCATCATTATATATCATTAGTGTTAACATATTTATTAACTCTTGTTTTGTATAGACAACAAATATGATTGGACTGAATATTATTTTTGGACAACGATATCATTGTTAGAGATATTAGTCCACCTTTATGATAACTTTGTGATAATAGTAACAATGTTAATAGTTCACATTCTTGGTCATAGTTTGGGGCACATTTATGATAATGATAACATTCTAGCAGTCCACTCCTTCACACTTAGACACCAGGCTGAATGGATATTGGGATATGGTTGACTGGTGAAGTCGTTTAATAGCTTGCATAATTTAATTTGAGTGATGTCATTTTGCGTCTTGTCGACCTATTGCTTGGGGGCATGGGTGATGTCTTCTTGTCAGTTATTTTGGTCTCCTAGCACGTTGAAATTTTTCTTGGGTTATTGGTATAGATGTGTTATGTCACGCCAGGGTTACCATCACGCATATGTCCATTAGATAACATGATTCCTATTGAGGGGATCATTGCGTGCCCTGATGAATAAAGGCAAATGATAACCTAGCCTGAGTCTGTGCTTCTCGATGTGGGCATTTGTTTGTTGTAACGATTGTTGGTACTTGGTTTTGTAAAGCCTTAAGGTGTTGGGTTTTTCACGACGTAGAGTTTCTAGTTCTTGGTCGATGAAGCCAATTTTTCAGGTGGTTGATGTTGTCCTTTAGCGTGTAGGCGTTGTCTTGCTCGTGTCAGGCGGGTAGTCACATTCATTGGTCCTTTGATTATCACATGTTTTCGTCCAGTTGCATGATATGATAACGTGCTGAGTCATTTTTGTCTGTTTCCTTATCTGCATGCACTGTGTTCGTCATCAAGTCAAGTGTTTAACAAATGTCGTGTTGCCATCTTGTTTAAAAAAAGAAAAAAAAATTGCACTTGCTTTCATTGCTTGTAGTCGTAATTTTGGGGTATGTTACAATTGAAATAGTATAAATAGGAGTAGAAAGCATGGAAGATTTGTGTCTTGAGAATCATTTGGTATTTGAGTTCTTCTTTGATGGAGGTATCCCCCTTGAAGAGGAAACTAAACTTGGATTTCTATATAATAAAGCTATATTTTGTTCTTTCTACTAATAATTGTTATAAAAATTATGTTTCTTCTCTACATAATACATCTAGTACCTTACACACCACCTGTCTTATGTGAAGTTATTTCTCTAAGATTATTCTGCATATTCTATTATTTTTTTTGCACAGGGTTACACCCAATCCCCAACACTATATTTCATGACTATGAGATTCCTCTCATAATGTTTGTCTCTTATAGTAGAAATCGAAGTTCGTTATGGGCTTAAATGCATTTCCATATACAAGGAATTTCTACCTGCAATTCTATTCTCCTTGAAAAAAAATTTAGTCAACCAAACAATGGCGAGTATTCATGCATATACCTAGGAAATTTTACCCATGTTGGCGTAATTTCCAATCTTTTTGATCTTACATAAAAAAAATGTGTTCATGGTTTTAAAAATATCATGGATAAGCCCCACCTTGAAATTGAATCAACGATCTACTTGGCATCTTCTTCATCTCTAAAGATAAATCCCATCCAACCATGAGAAAGAATGGAATACTTTGGAAGGTACCCAAACATTTGTTTCCATGTCTATTTCACCCACAATTTGAGAGCCACTTGTCGCATACATCTACCCATAAATTTTCCAACCACCATAGATTCCATCCTTACTACATTTTTCATCCCAATATTAAATTAACCAAATAGTTTTTTAGCTTTACACACTTCTTGTGTGTTTCATTTTGATCACCTCCAAGAGTTACAATGCTACCCTCTCTAGTGCTACTAACACCTCTCTCGTGTCTATTTGGAATTGATTAAAAAACTAAGACTCCTATAAATGGATGTTACACATTATTTTCTTCATCCCTATGATCGTTAATGATGTAAACCTATTTGTTGCCTTCAGAGGGGTCACAGTGGCCTGAGTTCCTAAAGAGAGAAGGGAGAAGAACTTTTCCTGAGAGAAAATGTTGGATTCTTCTTTGTAAAAACCTTATAAAAAGGGAAGTTCACAGGTTGCTATATAGGCAGAGTGCGAGAATGACCAATTCTCGCAGGTTGCACTATAGCCAGGGTGCGAACAGTTCGCAGGTTGCACTATATCTAGGGTGCGAGAATGCCAACACATGGGAAAAACGAGCGTTTTCTCGAATATTCTAGAAGGAGAAACTTCCATGGTGAGGTGGCATCTGAATGGTTTGGATCTTACTCGCTTTCATGATTTAGTGGGATCACCCTAACCTCCTCACCTTATCCTCTTGAACTTATAAAAGGAGAGGAGCTCTCATGGAGAAGGGGTTCTTTGGCTTGGAATTATTAGATTGATTAGAGTGGCTTTGAGATTTTCTTTGTCAAGATAGATTGTGAGTAGCTATCAGATCTATGGTTTCATAATCCTTGGAGCAAGAAGTGTGTGGGGAACGAAGGACAGTAGGAAGGGACCTTACGACATCAAGGCTCTGGTTGTAAGTTTCTCTTTCAATTAATATGATACAGTGATATATTTCTTTCCCATAAAGTGAGATCTACTTTATTACATAATTCCTTGATCATATGTATAGATTAGCTATTGGATATATTATTTGCTTTCACTTTGGTTGGTTTGTGCTGTTTTAATCTTGACCGCACAAGAGCGCTGGAGCGAAGCAAGGAACAACAGAGTCCAAGGAAGCGATTACAAGGTACATATCTTCTTCTCACTTCCAATTTAATTCAATATTTAGATCTAGGGAAAGCGGTATATTCTGTCCTGTTTTGTTCTAGATCCAGGTGGATCTAGGGAGATCGGTTTGTGTCCGCACTTACGGATTTATCCTGAAACAAAATTGGCGACTCCACTGGGAAACGGATTGTTTCCTAGTTAGTCTAGTTTCCCTTGCTTTGATTGCTTGTTTTCTGGTCTCTGAGTCTATGAGAGATCCATTAAGACTCTCTGGTTTTGAAAGTTTTCTAAAAAAATTTGTCCTTTTTCCAAATTTTGTGTTTACAGACATTCTCGCACTGTACCCTTTAGTGGCTTGCGAGAATCATCTGAGTTCACAACCTACTGTGTAATTCAGTGCGAGGTGTTCGCACCCTACTTGTGTCTAGCCTGCGAACTTCACTAATGTTCGCACTGCACCCTATAGCTAGGCTGCGAACCCTTTTGAAATTTGTGTTTGGAATTAGGATATCCTATTTTTTGATACCCAGTTTTTCTTTGAACAACTGGATTGAATTTTTGGAGCCTATATTGATCTGTTTACAGTCTACTTGACATCATTTGAGTTGCTTTTAGCCACTTTTGCTTTGTTTGGTTTTGAAGGATTAGTCTCTTGCTTTGAGTTTCTTTCAATTACAAAGCGTGTGTTTTCTTTAGGATTGTTTAGGGAAAGATCAGATTTCTTCTGAATAGTTCGCTTTAAAAGAAAACTTTTAGTTTGGATTTCTTTGTTTTAAGAAAGTTCATTATTGCTTTTAGTGAAATTTTTGAAAAAAAAAGATTTGATTTCTTGCTTTATATTAGATTGGGGGCATCCTTGCATTTGAAGTAGCAAAAGTGCATGATTGATATTGATGAGTTTAATATATTTTGGGACATTGTGCATATGGGAATGATAAATGTTTTCTCCATCTCGTAGCATAGATTTCATCGAAATGAAAAGATTGCATATTCATATCTTTGCATAATTTTTGAGTTGGTCAAAACACCATATTGTCCACGCCATCTTCCTTTTGAGTAACAACAGCCATAAAATAAAGCGCTTAT
>JASDQU010371499.1:25934-45260 GCA_032191745.1 Picea mariana | reverse complement strand
GCGCAATTTAATTTGAGTGATCTCATTTTGCATCTTGTCGACCTATTGCTTGGGGGCGTGGGTGATGTCTTATGGTCAATTATTTTAGTCTCCTAGCGCATTGAAATTTTTCTTGGGTTATTGGTTTGGATGTGTTCCATCACGCCAGGGTCACCATCATGCCTATCTCCATGAGACGACATGATTCCTATTGAGGGGATAATTGTGCACCCTGATGAATAGAGGCAAATGATAACCTGGCCTGAGTCTATGCTTCTCGATGTGGGTGTTTGTTTGTTGTAACGGTTTTTGGTACTTAGTTTTGTAATTCCTTAAGGCATTGGGATTTGCGCGACATAGAGGTTCTAGTTCTTGGTTGACAAAGACACTATGTTGGGTGGTTGATATTGTGCATTAGCGTGTAGGTGTTGTCTTTCTCATATCGGGCAGGTAGTCGCTTTCATTGGTCCTTTCATTGTCGCATGTTTTCGTCAAGTTGCATGATGTGATAACATGCTGAGTCATTTTTGTTTCTTTCCTGATCTGTGTGCATTGTTTTCATCGTCAAGTCGTGTGTTTAATACATGTCTTGTTTCCTTCCTATTTAAAAAAATAAAAATAAAAAAATATTGAACTTGCTTGCATTGCTTGTAGTCGTAACATTGGGGTATGTTACATATGGTATTAGAGCGAGGTTCGACCCACGACTTGGGATCCCTACGAATTTCGTTGATGTGATATTTGATTATAATTTTTCTAATTAAGTTGGATTGTATTCATGCAGGTAATCATGGTTAGAGAATGTCGCCATGGATGATTTTAGGGGCTAAATTTTGCTCATGGGCTATTTTTTCATGGTTTTTCCAAAAATGAGATTCGCTATTTTAAAAATGATTTGCCCAAATTCTATAAGATAAATTTACTTTACCTTAAAAATTGCCAAAATTTTATAAAAACTATATAAAATCCTTAGAAATTTGAATATTTTTACAAAAATATCACCAAACATTTATAGTTGGCATATGAAGGATTAGTAAGATTCGCCAAGGTTTCTACATTTTAAAATAAATTTCCATCCTTAAAATCATCCCTAGATGTTGCGGAGGCAGATGACAGGGTGCTAGGGGAGGAGGCACGACGTCCCCAATAGCATCCATGCTTAAGGGGTCTAACCCCTAGGGAGACGAATAGGTTTTCGGGCAGGAGGCGATAGCAGTGGGTGATGTGGTTGGGCTAATGAGGTCCTTTCAGTGGATGTCTAAGTCACTGATCATTCATTTGAAGAGAGATGAGCCTAGGGAGTCGACACCCCATCAAGATCCACCATGCGCTCTGGTCGGTACTGGTAGCATTCACTGCAAACTTGAGAAGGTCAAATTTTCTGAGTTATTTGGTGCCTCAGACGATGTAGCTGTCGAGGCATGGTTGAAGAATATGGTGATGTGCTTTGCACTTCACTACTGTACCTCCAACATGAAGGTCTGCATGGTGGTCTTCCAACTGAAGGGGAGTGGTCTTCTTTGGTGGAAGACATTGCTGCCACAACTAAACATGGCCTTCGAAGACGTGTCATGGGAACTGTTCGAGGAATGGTTCCGAGAGAGGTACCTTTCAGAGGAATTCATTGAGTGTCAGCTCAAAGAGTTCAATGCATTGCGACATGGTGGTTTTATGGTGAATGAGTACAAGGCCCATTTTATGGAGTTTCCTTAGTATGATCCACACCTTAATACTGAGAAACTTAAGGTCAACAGGTTCTTGTTTGGACTTAATGTCAGTATTCGTGTAAAAGTTAGGATTTTGATGTCACGAACCTTGCATGATGTCATTCAGAAGGCCCTCATAGCAGAGGAGGAGCTTATCAGCGAGAGTTAGACTAGGACTCCAGCGAGACCAGCAGGGCAAGTGTCATCTGGTGTGCAACAACATTAGACACCATATAGATAGACGCCAGGATATCATGTATTCTAGAGAGGATCCACTTTCACTACACCTCAATGACTGGCACCTCAACAATGGACTCCTTATTGAGGACCAAAACATCAGGAACAATAGTTTATCCCTGTTCAGCAGAAAAGACCAGGATTCCAGGTCAGTGGGCTGTCAGCTTCTACTTCGGGTACCAAGAGTACTGGACTGAAGAAGGGGTGTTGGACTTGCTGGGAGCCACACTACCAGAGCGACTACCCAGTGGAAAGGACTAGAGCATATAGATCAGTCGGACCCACTACCATGGGAGATTTGGGCAAGGCCCATCAGATTCATGTAATGGTGAATAACCACCAGGCAGAGCACCAATCGACTATTCTCGAGACGTCAAGCACCGTTACTGACCAAAACCTTATTATTTTGATAGATCCTGATGCTACTGAGAGTTTCATTTCTTGTGTAGCGCTAAAAAGGATTAAGGTAAAGGAAGTTGAATAGGATGCGTTTATCTTTATGGAGATGGCTTTGGGAGCCAAAAAAAAGGTTGGAGGGAAGGTTATGGGATGTACCCTTAACCTGGGAGATTTTGTCACTAGGGCCAACCTATAAGTCACGATCTTAGGATCTTATGACGTCGTGATCATTATGGACTCATTGGAATCGCATGAGGCGATACTCAATTGTAAGATGAAATGGTTGATCTTGGTCAATGATGAGGGATAGAGACGCGTGATTGTAGGTTGGAACTAGGGAGTTTCGTCGAGGTTCATCTCTTCCTTATAGCTATGCAAGAGCATGTGTAAGGGATGTAAGCTTTATGCAATCCTTTCGTTAAACGATAAGGGAGTAGTGGAAGGTCTAGAACACCTTCCTTTGGTGAGAGAGTTTGCAGACATCTCCTCAGAGGAGTTACCTACGATGCCACTAGAGAGGGAATTGGAATTTACCATAGACCTAAAACCAGGGACTGAACCAATAGAGAGAATGCCTTATTGGATATCAACCCTAGAGTTATAGAAGTTGAGAATTCAACTGAAGGAGTTGTTGGACCTGGGACTTATACGTCCAAGTCTGTCACCGTGGGGTGTGCCCGTTATTTTCATACGAAAGAAGGATGGTTCATGGAGACTCTGCATTGACTACTGTTAATTGAATAAGGCAATGATCAAGAATCAGTATTTGTTGCCAAGGATTGCTGATCTATTTGATCAGATGAAGGGTGTGATGGTGTTTTCAAAGATCGACTTGAGATTAGGGTATCACCAGTTATGGATCAAGGAGGATGACATCCCTAACACCTCCTTTAAGATGAGGTTTGGACATTACGATTTTACTATTTTACCATTTGGACTGATGAACGCCCCATGGGTATTTATGAGTTTGATGAACGGGGTGTTCCACGAGTAATTGGACAAGTTTTTCCAAGTATTCATTGACGATATTTTGATTTACTCTCATACGATGGAGGATCATGATGAGCACTCGCGCTTGGTACTACAGTGTCTACGAGAGAACAAATTGTATGGGAAATTGCCTAAATGCTCGTTTTATCAATCAAAGATACACTACTTAGGGCATGTCATCTCCGGTGAAGGTATCATCATGGATCCAAAAAAGGTAGAGGCTATTATGGAATGGAATACGCCAAGGAATGTACCAGAAGTGCGTATCTTCATGGGTTTAGTGGGATACTATCTATGTTTCGTCGAGGGATTTTAGAAGATAGCAAATCTGATCATGGAATTGCAAAAGAAGAACAAGAAGTTTGTTTGGACCGAGAAATGTGTGGAATAATTTCAGAGGATCAAGGAGCTATTGACAACAACACCAATACTAAAGGTCCCTGACATGGACATGGAATTCTTGGTATGCACTGATGCATCCAAGGAAGGCTTAGGCAGAGTCTTGATGCAAGATGGTAGAGTGATCATTTACATCTCAAGGAAGTTGAGAAGGCATGAGAAGAACTATGTGATGCATCATTTGGAGTTGTTATCCATTGTATATGCCTTGAAAGTTTAGAGACACTACCTTATTGGATGAAAATTTGAACTAAAAATGGACCACTGTGGACTACAACACGTCTTTACGCAAAGCGACCTAAACGTGTGACAACGACATTGGTCATAATTGCTTAGCGAGTACGAGTTCGAGATTACTTACATAAGGGGAATAGTGAACAAAGTGGAGATGCATTGAGTCAGAGACCGCACATATTTTTGGTGATGCCTCTTCAGAAAAATCTATGTGAAAATATTCTAACTTTATAGCGCAATGATGACTGGTACAAAGAGGTCAAGGATTTTATTGGACAAAACACCATGATGGTACCAAGATTTGAAGGATTTACATTGGACGATGATGGATTATTGAGATTTAAAAATTAAATTTACATACAACTGGATGATGAGTTGAGAAGCTTGATCCTAAATGAGGCTCAGACAGCAGTGTACATGGCTCATCCTAGAGTCACGAAGATGAGAGCAGAACTTAAACCCTTATTATTCTGGAAAGGAATGGAGAAAAAAATAGTCAACTACATGGAAAGATGTCTAGAATGTCAGCAGGTAAAGGATGAACATAGACATGTAGCAGGATTACTACAACCACACGTTATTCCAGAATCGAAATGGGAGGTTATTTCGATGGATTTCATGGACTGCAAGGAGACACAACTCGATTTTTGTGGTAGTTGACACTCTGACGAAGAGTGCTCATTTTATTCATGTATATACAATGTATCAGGCACCAGACATATCTAGGGTTTTCATCAGTGAGATTGTGAGGCTACATGGTGTGCCTAAGAGGATTATATATGATCAAGGATAGGTGTTTATTGGACAATTTTGGACTAGTTTCCAAGAGGCCTTGGGAACCCAACTAAACTTTAGTACTGTGTATCACCCAGAGAAAGACGGGTTGTAACACACCCACAATGGGACGAAAAAAATAAATTGTCCTCCTTACAAGAATAGATCCTTTCCCTCTACGAATCCTAATTTGGGAAGTCTGGGACTCAGTCCGACCCTCCGGTCAAGGTTCTCTGATTATCTTAGTCAAATAAGAATTAGAGACCTTGATAGTCTCACCTCTTAATCAAACACATGCCCTTCCTGATTTTGGTGCAGGTCTTATGATACCCGCGACGTTCTCCTCTGCACTTCAACAAAGTATTGGAGTTGGCGTTAGCCCCTTTTCTCTTGGCCCCTCCTCGGATGTGACCTTGGGTGATGACCTCATGCAAACACACAATTGCAGGCGTGGCTAAAGGAGGTTTGAAAACAAACTACTTTTCAGCCCAAAATTCTCGTCGAGCCTCCACGTGTCCTTTCTCCAAAACTGGAGTTTGGATTGTGGCCCGCCTGCAGCTTTTTAAAGTTCACACACCTCCAATCCCTAAAATGCTACGAGACCGTCGATGTCCTGATCTTGACGGTACTGTATGAACTGACGGTTCAAATCTTCCCTTCCTAAATCAAGAAATGTGATCTCCTTCATGATTATGGATTTCAAACTTTTCAAATATCAAACCCTGCTTTCCTCCATACATCAATCTTCCAGAGTTGACAATATGTGGACACCTGTCCGCCTAAATCAATGACCCTGTTTCTACTTCGGGTGTCTGACCCTTTCAACTAGATCAATGGTCCTGTGGCCCTCTTCTTGATCAATGGTCGAGATCTCCTTCAAGTCTCCAGACTTCTGAGATCTCAAATGTCAAACTTCACCCTTTTTCGCAATGGATTTTATCTGAAGGCTATAATCCACTAACACGTGTCCACTTGATCTGACGATCAAGGATTAATTCGGGACTTTACCTAGATTCCACAGATATGTGCCACCTGTCCTCTAAATCTGACGATTGAAGATTGCTTCATGTCTTTACGAGGAGTTCACATATTTACGCCACGTCTCCTATAGATATAATGACTATGAATTACTTTGGGACTTTACCCGGAGTTCACATATTTACGCCATGTCTCCTCTAGATCTAAAGATTATGAATTACTTCGGGACTTTAACTAGAGTCCACAGATTTACGCCACATACCTTATTAATATGATGACTATGAATTACTTCGGGACATTATCCACAGTCCACAAATTCACGCCACATCCGTTATTAATATGATGGCTATGAATTACTTTGGGTCTTTATCCGGAGTCCAAAGATTCATGCCATGCCCCTTCTTAATCTAATGTCTATGAATTACTTCGGGACTTTATCTAGAGTCCACAGACTCATGCCACATCCCTTCTAGATCAAATGGTACAAATTCACTTCGGACCATTTGACGCTGGAGATTTACTTCAGATGATATGATGATTGAGATATATTTTGGATGATCTTATGATGGATATTTTCTTTGTCTCTCTGATTATTCATGCTTTGGGAGTCTCAAATCTCAACTAAAAACTCTTGAATAGATTTCCCGAAGATGTTGATATGCTAACACATATCTCCTAGCTATCAATGGTTAGGATCCTACTTCGGGTGATCTGACGACTGAGATTTACTTTAGCTCTCCGGATCTCCAAACTTCGGGCATCTCAGATCTCAACTAAAAACTATCACACAATTTTCCCTGGAGTCCATGATTTGTCACCATGTGTCGCTCTGGATCTGGCAGTCCAGATTCACCCCATGGTGATGGATGGCCTCAAATTACTTTGGGACTTAGGAACTTTGGTAATTTCCCTTCTCCTATGTGTGCCAAGTTCTAAGGTTCATGCACCTTTCATAGACCAGACATTTGTTGATCCTTGGCATTGTGATCCAATAGCCACTGTTGCTCCTCCTCATGAGCTTCTAACTTACTCTGAATTGGAAGATTTTCTAAGTGCTCGAAGGATTCAACCTTTACTCCTCCTACAGGCTCGTCTCCTAGATTTCGTCTACACTCCTGAAAACGCTATCTCTTATGAGCTTGATCTCCTTGAATATTTCCCCATCCCCCACACTCCTTATGTTTCATAGACCGCATCAAACTCATATCGAAGGTCAACAACGATCAACGGTTCATAGAAATTGTGGGGCCCCAACATGCATACTCTTTACCAAAGAGTTCAACCTCCATAATCTGGAAAGTGCTTGCTTGATTCTAGTCTAACCAGGATCGTTGATCTTCCAGCTCGTCGAGATCAATGACAAGGGTGAATTGCGGGCTGCGAACTAGCGTTTCCACTATTTTCACTTTCGTGCACCGTAGTGATTCCCCACCCTCGATCTTCGTTCATAGATCGATGGTTCATAGCAATTGCGGGGTTCAACTTGACTACTGTGCAATTTGACATCTTGGAGACTTGAGCTCCAAGGTTCCTACACCCAAATCACATGGAACTTCATATAACTCCTAGGCTATAATCCTCACTCTTAGTCGGGTTTTTGGTTAAGGGAATAGGCACAAGTTCAGAGTCTCCTAGACTATTGGTCTGAAGGGAAAACCTTCCCATCCCGTAGAGTTTTAAGATCTGAATTAAGGAAAAGTAACTTGTGAGGTTACCAAAATGGTAGCTATGCCTAGAGGCTTGCTCCGACTCCAGAATGATGATGTAAATTCCTAGGGAAAGCGCCTTCGAGTGATTAAACTAGGATGTAAGGAAATTCAAGCATAAATATAGGTTCTCAAGGGAATGAACGCATACTCATAACTTAATCATTTAATACAAAGAAAGAGCCCTTTATAGACATGTAAATACTCGCATGCATCCATTATTTTCAATTCAAAGCAGAAGGAAAGAAAACACTTATCAGAACCATAGAGTGTGATGCGACTGCTGAAAGGGGTGATCATTTCCACCCAACCATAGGCTCAGTCACTCCCAATGGATTTATCACTAGCCACCCCCGAGCTTAATCCATGATGCTTCGAGATTCAATCCCTTACTTACAGCTCAACGAAAGTTAGGGATGAAGGATAGTCTCCTTCTCCCAATACAAAAATAGATAAGGACGAAGGTTACTCTCCTTCTCCTGGCTCAATCTCTATTTTTTGTGATAAGAACTCAATGTTCCTCTTTCAGTCCTTCCTTGGACCCGAGAGTTTATGCTCTCGTCTCTGCATTTTTCCGCAGGTCTTCCTCTTCCCACCACACTTCCTTTCTTGCCTTCCTCAACAAGATTGTGTGTGTCTCGAATTCCCAGTACGTGGTCAGGTATTGAAGCCTTAAGGATGGGAAGTCTGCCCTATCCCCTCATTAACTCCTGAGGAGGTCTTCCCACCTACCAGCCCGACTGTAATTCATTCCTAGGTCAGAGGTTTGTTATGATCTAAGAAATTAATTCCATCATGGTACTGGCTCGGTGGCAGTTAATGCAACCATTCTAGGTCCCCTCCACGACCTTTCATAGAATTCATGGTTTTCTCTTAGCATATCCCCTCTTTTAGTAGTCATCCAACACAAAACCATTTTCTATTAAAATAACATAATTTACATTCATCGATCTTTTGTACAAAGGTCCATCGAATCAAACATTCACACTTTTAGGTTTTCCATAGTTCCTTGGCCAATATAGTTATATTTACAAACTGGTTGAAATAGGCTGTTACACAGGAACAAACAAACCAAATCTTGGAATACATGTTGCACATGTACGTGATGGACCAAAAGAAGCGTTGGGAAGAATTCTTACCACTGGTAGAATTTGTGTATAACAATAGTTACCAAAGCACCATTAAGATCGTTCCTTTCGAGTTTCTTTATGGGAGTTCGTGTCGAATGCCTTTGAGTTGGGATCAGCTTGAGGATAGGGTCCTGGTGGGAACAAAAGTGATCCAAGAAATGGAAGATCAAATGCAAACAATAATACAAAGGATAAAAGAAGT
Source organism: Picea mariana (assembly GCA_032191745.1). Taxonomy (NCBI): domain Eukaryota; kingdom Viridiplantae; phylum Streptophyta; class Pinopsida; order Pinales; family Pinaceae; genus Picea; species Picea mariana. Next base: position 36,526 of record JASDQU010371499.1, on the reverse strand, counting down.
GCAGGATAAGCAAAAGAGTTATGCTGATGTGCACCGTGTCGACTGTAATTACGAAATTGGTGATCGAGTCTTCTTGTGGGTAAAACCGCATAAGATTTCGATCAAGTTTGGAAAGGATGCTAAAATCTCTCCTAGGTTCGTGGGACCTTTTAATATTGTGTAAAGGAAGGGGTCCATGGCCTATCGACTAGCCTTTCCTAATTCTTTGAGGCATATGAACGATGTTTTTCACGTATCTGTTTTGATACATTATATTAGTGATCCTACACATGTTATTTACATGAGTGACATGATTTCATTGCATGTATCTAAAGAGGGTCAACTCACGGTGGAGCCAATCTACATCCTAGACCGTCGCATTCGAAATCTACGGCATCGAACAGTAGATCAGGTCAAGGTCCAGTGGGACAACTATAGTTTGCACTCGACGACTTGGGGGGACACATATGATATGCACCAACAGTTTCCATTTTTGTTTGATAGATAGACTTGTGATACTGCGATGCACTTTATTTTGACACTTATGTACTGTGAAACTTCGGGGTGAAGTTTAGACCAAGAGGGGATGTATGTAACATCCCGTTCTTGTGTGCACTGAGTGAACTTATAATTGGAGGACACTTGCTTGCAAGTGATAAATATTATTATACTATCGGTCGTTCGATTATGATTATGAGGCATTATGGATATGATGATATGTTATTTTGTGTGTTTACATAGATAGGTGTTATTGAATGGTTTTTCCTGAGTGTGCAGGACTTTGGACCTTGAGGATGCAGAGGCATCGATGAAACCCCTTGGACTCTGAATTGAGTCAGGGAGTGGACTATTAGGGTTTGATTGTTGTTGATATGACATATGTAAATCTTATTATATGTTATGACGATTGATTATTATTGCTGACATGATTCATTGATGATGCAGGATGACGATAGCTTGCTAACCAGATTCACATGTGGAGTAGAGGGGTCATGCACAACAACCAAAGACTTTCAGGGAGAGGCGTGGACAACCGCCCTGCCATAGCCTACTAGCACTCTTGTTGTGGCTCTAACTGTAGGTTAATGATTACCTAGTTCGAGAGGACCCATGATGCAGTGAGAGAAGACTGCGATAGTCGCTCATGACAATTCTAAGGGGTGAGAAATAAGGCAGGGGCCTTATTCATTAGAGGCCCTTAATCTACCACAAGATCACCTAGCGGAGTATTGACTCTAGGGGTTTTTTATGTATACCAAGTCAGTCAAGAGGTCATTGGCACCCTTGGAGCATGTAGTGCGTCTTGAAGGCCATGTCGCATAAGGGAAATGAAAAGAGGTGAGTGACACCCTTGAACATGTAGTGCGTCCTGAAGGGCACGTCGCACAAGGGAATCAGAAAGAGGCGAGTGGCACCCTTGGAGCACCTAGTGTGTCCTGAAGGGCACGTTGTGATTTCAACGAGTAAGTAAATAAACCTAGTTGGCCTTCAAATGAATAATGTGATAAGTAAGATTTAAAAACAATTTCCCTATTAAAAATGTCACCCAACCTAGGAAACTAAAATCTAGGTATAAGTGATACTTGTGGTAAATAATAATAATAATAATTAAAGATGTGACGAGAAGGGGGTAAGAAATTCAATTAATTTATTAAAATCAAATTATATTGGGGGATTAAAATTTTTAAAACGAAATGATTGTTTTTTTTTTCTACATATGCTAATTAAATTTTATTAATTAAAAAGAAAAAGGGGTAAGATGTGGTTTTTCTACACTTGCTAATTTGAGTTTTAGTTAAAAAGGGAAAAGAGGGAAACTTAAGAGAAATAGGAAAATAAGGGAAAAACAAGAAACATAAGGAACAAGGGAAATGTAAGGAAAAAGTTGAATGTATGACATAGTAAGGAATCTTGCCTTTAAGAACTTTCTAATTATGAATTGAACTAGGAATTTTGTAAAGGCGTAAGTCATTTAAAATGTGTAAGGGAATATTGGGACACAAAGGAGCATTTTTAGGAATATTTTTTGGTGGGTGAGGGAAATAGGAATAATTAAATAAATAATGAAATTAATTTTTGGTGAAACTAGGGGGATGGGTGACATGTGTACAGGGGAGGGTTTTTATGATTAAATTAATGAAAAATAAATTAAATGGGAATTTGGGAAATAAATCACTTAAAAACTCTATAAAAAGGATGGAGGAGGAGGGGTATGGATCTCATCTTTATGCGTAACGTTACGTTGCTGAATTTTTGTCTTGATTGAACTTATCTTGTGGAAGTTGGGATACCCATCTAGGGTAACGAGTGGTAGCTTGACCTTGCGAGGCGAGTCGAGTGCTATCTTTTTTCTGGTATAGTGTGTGTGGCCCCTATGCGCCTTGGGGGGCTCAGGGGGAAGAAGAGTACCCCTAACGTTGGCTAGGAGGTACCGGTGAGGTCACATCGGTCGACAAGCGGAAGCTGGAAGGAGCGCACGGGACATAAACTAATAGAATTCATGTTTGGCTAAGGTACGCCGGTTTAATTGTTACTTGCAATGAATTTAAATTTACTCATGTTATTTCTCTACGCTTGTTTAATATTTCACTTCGATGCACTGTCCTCCACTTGTTTTCCTATGGTATTGTAATGCCCTTGCTTGTTGTTTTTTGAATGGATTTCCCTTGGCGAACCCAACTTCTAATTTCATTAACTTATCTGTGTGGGTTTTATTGATTTTTATGAAGATATTATGCTTTATATTTCCTCCCTTATCCCTAGGTCATCAGTCCATGTCTGAGCAGTTGTGCAAGAGCTGAATCGACGGTCATCACTTTGGTGTTTATAGACCTACAGATTCTAATGCCCTTATTTTCTATGCATGGATGATGACTGAAGGATATTTTTTTCCCAATTGTCTACCCTTACTTATATCTGAGTTAATTGTTTCCTGGTTGAATGATTGTCTTGCGCCTTCTTGTTATTTAATATCTCTGCATATTCTTTATATTTTCTCTCTGCGAACAACTCAATACCCTCTGCGTTTTTATATCACCTCTCCATTTTTGGAGGGTATTTTATTCTTTGTGATTTTAATGATAGTTCCCAGCTCTTGAATGGAAAAATATCAGCATTTGTCCACTTGAATGACAACGTTTTTTTAAAACTATTGTGACTATGATCTGAATTTATTTATTTGACAGTAACCATTGTACATATGTTTTTACCATCCTATGTGTCTAGATCTAGAATCGTTCCCACTATTGAAACCGTATTTTATAAGCATCCACTTTGCTTTTTGTTTTTACCCAACATTATGAATAGACAACATCTAAACTTATATCATAATGAGTAGACAGAAAGCGATTGAATGGTTTCAGAGACAACATTCAATACATGCATCACGAACTACGATTGAATATATAAATGTTATGTTAGCCTGTGATCATTTGTTGTGTCTAGCAGATTATACACTATTTTCATTTTGGATAACACACAACAAAATTTTATACTTTTAACAACGTCTGACTGTGAATTTAGATTGCTCTAAAACCCACGAATCTAGACATCTATAATTATGACAACGATTTAACACCTACGTTATCTTACATCAGGATTTTATATCTGCGTTTTTCATGGAGGTTACTTCGTCGATGAAGTTTTATTTCCGTTGTATGCATTAACCCAACACTCTTACCTAGCATCTATTCATTGATGAAGTTTTAATTTCCCTTGAATTCTTTACCACAACAACCTACCTAGGAGTGATCCCTTATTAGATGTTGTATTCTAACGATGCTTATATTATTAGATGTTATATTATAGTGATGCTTATATTGTTGGATGTGTTAGCATAGTGATTCCATATTGTTGGCAGTTATTTCATTGATGAAGTTTTATTTATGTTGCATGCATTAACCCAACACTCTTACCTAACAGCTATTCATTGATGAAGTTTTAATTTCTCTTGAATGCTTTACCACAACAACCTACCTAGGAGATATCCCTTATTGGATGTTGTATATTAGTGATTCTCATACTATATCTTATGTTATAGTGATTCTCACATTTTAAGACAAAAATTTTATACGTTAGTGGACAACGGGTTCTCATGTACCAAGACAATGATTCCATCTATTGAATAGATAGTGAACCCTCATTTACATAGAAAACAACATGAATTACATGATAGAAATCAAATGTAATATAGTATAGAAATTGATTTAGAACTATCATCATTTGACAACAACTTTCTAGTTTTGAATTTAATTTGCTGAATAACCAGGAAGATTCACTAGGAAGCGAGCACATGCGTTGAATGAAAACAACTTATACTTGATTTTAAATTGTTGCATGACAGTCAAGATTCTTTAGAAAATGAGATAATACAGTAATATTCATGACAACGATACATAATCTATTTCCTTGTTAATTTCCTTTCTAACTGTTAATTTTTTTTTAGACAACAATCTCATTAAGGGATAGCCCTATATTTAGACAACAATGTCATCATTATATATCATTAGTGTTAACATATTTATTAACTCTTGTTTTGTATAGACAACGAATATGATTGGACCGAATATTATTTTGGGACAGCAATATAATTGTTAGAGATATTAGTCCACCTTTATGATAACTTTGTGATAATAGTAAGAATGTTAATAGTTCACATTCTTGGTCACAGTTTGGGACACATTTATGATAATGATAACATTCTAGCAGTCCACTCCTTTGCACTTAGACACCAGGCTGAACGGATATTGGGTTATGGTTGATTGGTGAAGTCGTTTAATAGCTTCCGTAATTTTATTTGAGTGATGTCATTTTGCATCTTGTCAACCTATTGCTTGGGGGCATGGGTGATGTCTTCTTGTCAGTTATTTCGGTCTCCTATCACGTTGAAATTTTTCTTGGGTTATTGGTCTAAATGTGTTATGTTGCGCCAGGGTTACCATCAGACCTATCTCCATTAGACGACATGATTCCTATTGAGGGGATCATTGCGCGCCCTAATGAATAAAGGTGAATGATAACCTGGCCTGAGTCAATGCTTCTCGATGTGGGCGTTTGTTCATTGTAACGGTTGTTGGTACTTGGTTTTGTAAAGCCTTAAGGCATTGGGTTTTGCACGACGTAAAGTTTCTAGTTCTTGGTCGACGAAGCCACTTTGTCGAGTGGTTGATGTTATCCTTTAGCGTGTAGGCGTTGTCTTTCTCATGTCAGGTGGGTAGTCACATTCGTTGGTCCTTTGAATGTCACATGTTTTCATCCAGTTTCATGATGTGCTAACGTGCTAAGTCTTTTTTGTCTATTTCATTATCTGCGTGCGCTGTGTTCGTTGTCAAGTCAAGTGTTTAACAAATGTCGTGTTGCCTTCTTGTTTAAAAAAAAAAAAAAAAATTGCACTTGCTTGCATTGCTTGTAGTCATAATGTTGGGGTATGTTACAATTGAAATAGTATAAATAGGAGTAGAAAGAATGGAAGATTTGTGTCTTGAGAATCCTTTGGTATTTGAGTTCTTCTTTGATGGAGGTTTCCCCCTTGAAGAGGCAACTAAACTTGGCTTTCTATATAATAAAGCTATATTTTGTTCTTTCTACTAATAATTGTTATAAAAATTATGTTTCTTCTCTACATAATACATCTAGTACCTTACACACCACCTGTCTTATGTGAAGTTATTTCTCTAAGATTATTCTGCAGATTCTATTATTTTTTTTGCACAGGGTTACACCCAATCCCCAACACTATATTTCATGACTATGAGATTCCTCTCATAATGTTTGTCTCTTATAGTAGAAATCAATGTTCGTTATGGGCTTACATGCATTTCCATATACAAGGAATTTCTACCTGCAATTCTATTCTCCTTGAAAAAACTTTTAGTCAACCAAACAATGGGGAGTATTCATGCATATACCTAGGAAATTTTACCCATGTTGGCATAATTTCCAATCTTTTTGATCTTGCATAAAAAAAAATATGTCCATGGTTTTAAAAATAGCATGGATGAGCCACACCTTGAAATTGAATGAACGATCTACTTGGCATCTTCTTCATCTCTAAAGATAAATCCCATCCAACCATGAGAAATAATGGAATACTTTGGAAGGTACCCAAACATTTGTTTCCATGTCTATTTCACCCACAATTTGAGAGCCACTTCTCACATACATCTACCCATAAATTTTCCAACCACCATAGATTCCATCCTTACTACATTTTTCATCCCAATATTAAATTAACCAAATAGTTTTTGAGCTTTACACACTTCTTGTGTGTTTCATTTTGATCACCTCCAAGAGTTACAATGCTACCCTCTCTAGTGCTACTAACACCTCTCTCATGTCTATTTGGAATTGATTAAAAAACTAAGACTCCTATAAATGGAAGACCACTCAAAAGAATGTAGAATTGTGGCCCCCCTCCCCCCACCTACCCGCTAACAATAAGAGCACACTCACTAGCTACACCACCTCGGATGTTTGAAACCCTACAAGTCACCATCACAAATGAAATGACATTTCCTTGGCTCTGTGAATTTGTGACTACTACAAGAGTAGAGTTTAAACCCCCACTTGGAATACAAACACTTGGTATAATAGACGCCCAAGTAAAGGGCACATAACTAGAGTCCCAAATTTCTAATACATCTACAAACCCTAAACTTGTAGGTAACACAAAACTAGCAATGTTCGAATGCCCAAGAATAAAATTGCATGATGAATTTTCCTAATCCACTTGATGTGACACCAATGAGATAACCAAGGGATTGATTATGACATAAATTCCCTCTGCCAAACCACCTATCCCACTACATCTACTAATGTATCATTGAGTGGTATTGCAACCTCTACATATAACTTGACAAGGTCATAATTCCACTAGATACATACAAAACTCTATCATCCTAAGCTTCATAACTTTTACACATAAATATCAATGAGATGCCCCCTAACTACATATAGAATGAACCCAAAAAACCCCTCGCATGAAAAAGGTAACCCATATATCTTAATATTTGAGAGGATCCAATGAAAAATAGACCTCGTCCAAGTCCATGGACCCTCGCCATATTGGAGTCTTACAACATAATAGTTTACATTGAAACATGCACTTTGTTTTTATATCTTCCTATCACCCATAAAGAGTACAATGCATTTTTATCCTTTCCAAAAATGGTTAGAGGGCCTTTTAAAAGAAGGGTAGATAAACAAATATTTTCATCTAGAAGATTAGAAGATGCTTGCTTTAAGATATGGATCTTTTTCATTCAAACATATAGTCTTTTTTCATATCTTGCTATCCTTGATATGTTCGTAAGAGAGGATTAGAGTGTAATTTTAAGCTTTCCAAAAAAGGTTTGTAGGCCTTTCCAAAACATGCTAGATGAAAGAATATTTTTATTTGTAAGATTAAATGATGATTGCTTGAAGATAGGGTCTTTAAATTTTGGATTCAAAGGATGATGATAAATTGCAAGTTCTTTTTATTTTAAGAGTTAGGTATGACCAACAACTTTACAAACCATGTAATTTAAAAAATATTAATATATGTTTTAACTAATATATGTTTATATTTTTATATTTTTTTTAAATACTTAATACTTTAAAATATTTAATTTAATAATTTTTTATTTTATAAAATATTAATTTAATTTATAATTTAAAAATATTAAATATGTTTTAAAGAATAAATTTTATTTTTATTTTCAAAAAATAATTAATTAAATAATTTAAAATACTAACTTAATAACATTTTAGTAAAATATTAATTTAAATTTTCTTAATGAAAATAATTTTTTAAATAATTAATTAGTTTAAAAAAATAAAATTGAACGAATGAGAATGTATAGATATATGCGGATAGGAAGCCATTTCGTTTAAAAAGGTAGTTTGGAAGTATATTTGTCTTTAACCATGCTGATAACTACACCGTATATGAATCGTTGAATATTTTGACGTACCTGTATCTTAAAAATATTAATATGTTTATTTAAATTAATTAATAAAATTGTTCTAATTAAAAGTTATTATAATAATAGCATATAAAATGAATTCATAAATAAGATTCAATCCCTATGTTCTCTTCTGTAGTGCAATTATATCATTATTTTATTTACATAAAAACTGATAATATATTCTTATTAAAATTTACTTAATTAAAAGTGTGATGGAAACTAAAAGGGAACCTTGTAATGGGAGGATAAATTCCAACTCAGCCAAATATAAAATTATATCGGAGGGGCACACAATATACTTAAGATTTGCCACTTTGGCTTCCAATGCACCAAACCATTTTCTCGTTACAAGGTAAAGGTGATTAAACTACATACATTGTTTCATCGATTAAATAATGTTTATATATTGTGAGTGCTGGTAGCTTTAATCTCCACAGAAGAAACATTTATTTCATGTGTCTTACAAAGCTAGCACAAATTACAAGTCACACAGCTGCTCGGTATATGGGATTCTTGTATTTCCTTTGCTTTGTTGCTTAAAAGCATTATTCTCAGATTCTCATAGTACGTTATAGGGTTACCTTTATTGGTGGGGCCGCTACATTACTTGGTCTGCAAGGTTAATGCGTGGAGGGCCAACGTCGCATCCTTATCTTCACAATAAGATTCCTAGGGCGTTATATTATTAATTTATGGTTGGAACCCATTTGTGTGCAACAATTTCCTATACATTTCATGTGTTACACCAATAATTATTTAATGTGCCGAAGCTCCACTTTATGTAAGAAATAACTTTGAAATATTGTAAATGTAATCCCTTTCGCACTATATTGGCACGAGGCTACGTGTAACAATTTGAGAAAGGTTTCCTTTGATGATATTTGATGACTAAGTTACCAATTATGTGATTTTCAGATTTTAGATTTATGTGATGAGAGCTTGAGCATTTTTATAAGAGAAAATGTTCTCGTTATTGACTCCATTTTCAACCCCAAAAATGACTTTCTTTCAAAAATATTTTTTAGTTATCTTTTCTAAATTTTATTTATATGTTTTTTTAGAAAATATTTGTTTCAATGTTTATTACATTTCTCTACAAAATATATACAATTAATCTAGATAGAAACCCTAAACTTTGATATGGACCACGAGCAAATTCTTTATACATCCATAACTTATCATAAGTTATTGTCTTTTTCTCTTAGACATTATACCTTATTGTTTAAGTTTGGGAGTGAAGTTATTAGAGTTGAAGTAGCATGGTTGTTCGGAGTCTTTAATTTGTTATTTAATTTGTTATTGTTCTTCGACCATTGCCATTTATTACTAGTTCTCAAGGTTCACTATATTAATAAATTTCATGCCAAAACTATTATTTATTGTATAGCTTGAGTGGAGTTACTTGTTAAGAATATGTGTTTATTCTTAAGAGATCACAGGTTCAAATCTAAAGGTGGTAGGGTCTGTACACCTACATAGACTTTATTAGTCAAATCATTACATGAATGGTGTCGCATACAACAATTTGGTGTTTGGCTTGACCTTGACCTTAAAATTATATTATTGTTAATTTTTTAACCAAAACAGTTGGGAATTTGTATTTAAAAAAGAGATTTGTGCTTTCACAAATTACAAAAAGAAGAGTATTGAATTCTCTTTTCTTCTCCTAGAAAACTATCTGACTGATGCAGTCTAATTGCACTAGTGGAACTGGTCCAGTAGGAGCTACTGATTTTCCATGTAAAAATGGCTACATATGTAAACAAAATTAACAAAAAATTACAATTCATCACAAAACATGTTTAGAAATTATGAAAAGCTTCCAATTCCTCCTAGAAATTTGTTGGATTTGCTATTGGATTTGCTTCTGGTTGTTGAATTCCTTCTCCTGGGTTAGACCGGGCTAGAGCCATCCAAGGAGAAATAGGTACTAGAGGATGCTCATTATCTGTTGTAGAGTGGAATGTTGAGGGGAGCCTTGAGCCAGTTGATTCGTTGGAGTTTGCTAGATGATGGGGGCGATCGAATGGATTTCCCATTTGCTGAGCCATTTCTCCAATATGCCTGGTGTTCCTGCTGATCCCACAAAGAGCTATTGTTAGCTCTTGATTATGCCAAAGTTCTTGTTGATGCAACTAGCCTTATAAATTGGCAATGCCATCCCACAACCCCTGATTTTCCCTTTGAAAATCCTTGAGTCGAGTATCTGTTCTTTCTTATGTGCGCCTGACATCCATTTGCAGAGAATGTAATTTCTCTCTCAATTCCTCAGAGACGTAGGACGGGAAAGTGCAGGGGGCTCTGGATCTCTGCCACATGATGGTAAGAGGGCATGAAAGCACAATGTCTTGGAGTTCGTTGAAGAAATGCATAAAGGTTCCTCAATGGTAGTGGAGTGATAACTATATTTGTGGAAGGGAGAGCATTTGCACACACTTGAAAGGACAGGAGGCCTAAACTTCCCATGATTCGATGAGATCTCTTGTGGAGAAGAGGAAGGGGAATGGCATCATGGATACTGAGAAGGGTGTCAATGGGTACGAAGGAGCTACCAAGGAGTTAAGAAGAGGGACGGGAAATGGGGGAGATGGCACCAGGGATAAGGGGGGGCGTGTGGTCTTGGGCGGGCCACGTGACGAGAGGAAAGGCCCTGCTGGGGGGGAGGAG
>JASDQU010371499.1:3723-14653 GCA_032191745.1 Picea mariana | reverse complement strand
CATGGTATACTTCTTTGTTAGTGAAGAGTTGGACCTATTCTAGAGTCTTTGATGATTTAGTTAAGCGATTAGCTTCTTGGTTCTCAGAGCAAAGGATGTGGAAGAAGTGGATCTTGGTGAATTGTCATTTCATAATTTTAGTTCGAGAATGAAGGCCACTAGGAATTTGGATGGAAGAAGTTGTTTGGCCGAGGAGATCCTTTATTACTAGTTCAGAGTCTCCAAGAATGGTGAGGGAGTGCATCTTTCGTGAGTGTGCAATTTGGAGCCCCATGTAGACTGCAAGAATTTTTGCTTCATTATTAGTGGTCTTCCTTAGTCCCTAGGAGTAGTCCACGATCTTTGTTCCATCAGAATCAAAGATGATTCCCCCCACACTTGCCACCCCTAAATTATATTATTATTAATACAACATATATTTGGATAATTTTTAATTTCCCCGTTTTCCATTTTAATAACTTAAATCCCTAATTTTTATATTCTACATTTTTAAAATTTAAAACATTATATATAATTATGTCAATATTAATATTAATAATGGATTTTTTCCAAAAAAAGATAATATAAAACATAGTTTAATTGAAAAACCTATTATCAATAACAATTTTTCCATAAAATTGATCATAATAGTGATAAACTAATAAAATTTATCATAATAGTGATAAACTAAAATGATCTTTGATATCTGTCATAATATTTTGGGTTGATCTAAAGTTTTTATCCTTCAAATGTTCTCATAATTTTGTTTATGAATATGAATTTGATATATTTGTATTTATGAAAATAAATAAATATTTAAATATATTCTCAAGCTTCAAATGTTTTTATAATTTTGTTTATGAATATGAATTTGATATCTTTGTATTTATGAAAAAAAAAAATTAAATATATTCTCAAGCATATATAGTTAATTGTAAAAAACCAAAAAATTATAATTTCTCATACTATATTCGTTTCACATTTTTTTTTTTCATTTTTGATAACATAATTATGGATGCACCGCATGGCCAAAACTCATTATTTGCATCTTTTGATTATTCAAGTGACAATTGTGACCCATCGACTGATAAGCCTATATAGTTTGAACAAATTGTGAACCACGAAAGTAGTGTTAAAATGCCGAGGATGAGAGGAAAGATCAACACGAGTGAAACCCTGGTTGAACCTCAAACAACACAAAAGTTTGATAAAGAAACAACGAATAAGCTAGAAATCATAATGAAGAACATCCGACAATCTAAAATGGATGAGATTTCTTCAGAAAAGTAGTGGGAGAACTTCACGAGATGGGGGTTGGTGGTTGGAATATGGAAAAAAGAAACGAACATGTAACTAAGTTAATCATTAATTTATTGGTGTTGATCTGTAAATTGTCATGTATATTCCACTAGATAGTATGACATAGTAAATCTAATAAAATACTGAAATATTTTTCCTTCAAATATCATATTCTTTAATTATTGATTTTCTTCTTAAAATGTATGAAATAGTTGAAATGCAAAAAATATAGAACGTAAATAAATATTGTCACACCATCCAAAAATAAACAAAAGATATAACTTGGGAAACCCAATATGTGAGATAACCCAACAAGAAGGTGAGATCGCTCTACACTATTTTCTTCAAAAGCAAGTACAAAGAAAGAGACACTCTCTATAGAGTTTCCTTTAAGACTATGGCATGTATGGCGTCTATATATTCTCTCCTCCTTTGTTATGTTCTCAAAATACCTCTCCTATGTTCTCTTCTCAACAATGGAACAAATGCAATGCTAAAGAATGGAAGCCCTTATCCTCCTAGTACCCCAGTATTTAACATCTTCCGATCGCCATCTAGGGGTAGGGTTTTGACCTCCTAAAACCTCAATTATGATAAGGTTTTTAACTTTCTATAATCTTATTAAAATTCCATACATGACTATTCCCATATGATTGAGTAATGGGTTTGATGTGGCATCCACTCGTACCATGGTGGTCAACATGGTAGGTCAACTTGAAGGAAGAATAAATTTTGCATCAGAGCTCCGATTGATGTAATTTGTGCACCATTGGAAATGTCTCAATGTGTAGAATAGCGTCAGGGGGTTCAAGATAAAGTTGGGAAATTTTGAACCCAAAAAATCATGTTTGATGCCTCAAAATGGTTCTATAAGGTTTGGAACCCCAATTTTCCAAACTAGTACCTACCATTAAAATGATCTTGCAAATTGATTCCTCAAATATTCTCCACTCTACAAGCATAGAGATAGATTAAAATAATATAATAATCCAATGCAAATCATAGCTCTCAATTTAGGGAGGGTTTTGGTTCTGAAAATATTTACGGAATGAGGTGATGAAAATTTTTCTCTAGCTTCTCCCTGAAGTACCACTTTTTTTTCCCTAGAAGTTGTCCTTTCAATCCAATCTTTGAAAAGTCATGCTTCCCTTGTATTTTAGTTCTAGATTACTTCTACAAAAAAATTTCCTCTACCAACACTGCCTGATAATCTCGTGCTAAGTCCTCTATGTAAGGTAGGACATTCTCCTCTTCTTGATCCAACATGGAAGACTCATATAGTTTGAGATTCTCCACATTCACTAATAAGTAAATGCAGATGCATGGAGGTAGACTCAGTCTGTAGGAGTTATCTCTCACCTTCTCCAATATCTAAAAAGGTCTATACCAAAAGTCCATGATCTTGTTACTAAGACCCTATGGTCTTTCCTTGTTCAATTGTAACCAAACTTTGTCTCCCAATTTGAATGAATTCTTGGTTCTGTTTGATAGTGTCTAGTCTTGTATTTTTCCTATCACTTCTTCAACATCTTTTGTACTTGCAAAGAAGTTTTTATAATCATACTAACAAATTTATCTGCTCTCAATGGATCTCATGTGAGGTCCTCCCTCACTCCTCCCTATTTTCCATATAAAAAATCCGAGCGTAAATGTGGCAAATATCCAAATCAAGCTTCAAAAGGTGACTTACCAGTAGAAGTGTGGAACACTCTATTCTAAGAGTGTTGTATGTATATCAAAGTTTCATCCCAAGTCTTCAAATGGATTTGATTGTAGCCCCTCAAAAGTTGCACCAAAGTCTCGTTGGCTACCTCTATCTATCCATATATATATATATGGATGTAATTCTATAGACATCTTCACATTATTGTCCATATTCTTCCACAATGCAGTCCAAAAATGTACCGAGTAATCTAGTATCCATGTCTGACATGATGCTTCTTGGTATCCCAAATTGCACCGAGGCTTGTTGAAATAAAATATTTATTGTTTCTTGTCCTTTAATGGTATTTTACAAGGCATGAGAATTCACATTTTTATCAATATGTTAACTACCAAAAATAAATAGTCATTCCCAGTTGTTGGTAAACCTCCCACAAAATACATGGAAATACTTTCCCAAGGTCGAATGGGTACATGTAAGAGATGGTATATATATATTTTCCTATTATCGGTATTGTTGGTGAAACAAAGTATACATCCTCTAATATACCATGCTACATCTTCTTGTATTATGGTCCAACAAACATACCTCTATAAGTTGGAAACTATATTCCCAACACCAAAATGTCCTGCAACCTTTGAGGTGTGAGCCTCTATGATAAGTTTCAGTTGTTCACCTTTAGGGACATAGAGCTTGTCGAGCTTGTAGAGTATCCCATTTTGGAAGTGATATTCATCCTTGTCGTCACCTTCCTCTATATTAAATTGGTCATATAGTTGTTGAAAAACCTCCTTGAAGTCCCCATCTTCTATGTATGCATCATGGGTAAAAGTATTCACATGCATCAAAGTTCCAAAGGTTGTAATCTTGGATGTGGGTGGCCTTGAAAGCATGTATTAAAACATGTTTTTGTTTTCCTTCTTATATTTGATTACTAGTTGGAATTGTTCTACAAATTTGATCCACTTGTAATGTCTTGTTTGTTCTATCTTACTTAGGCCTAAAAAGGTTGTAGTGGCTAGTGATATGTGTATATTATGGTCTCCATGCCCATAAAATAGTGATTCCACTTCTTGACATATTAAAATAGGTCATATAGTTCCTTGTTAGAGCTAGGGTGATTGAGAATGCCCCCATGAAATATTTTAGAATGATAGTATAGAAGCCTTATTCCTTGCATCAAAATTTCTCCAATGGCATACCCACTTGCATTTGTCTCCACTTTGAAAGGATTTTGCAAGTTTGGTAATGAGAGAACTAGTACTTAACTGATATTTCCTTTCATATCATCAAAATCCTTTTGTTGTTTATCCTCCCACTGGAAACTCTTATCACTCACCATTATGGTGTGGAGTGGTGTAACTATTGCTGAAAACAAAGCTATGAACTTCTGCAAGTATTCAGTTTTCCAAAAACAAAATCCTAAATTCAATGAAATTTATATGAATATGCCATTTCATGATGGCATCCATATTTGCGAGATCTATCTTGAACTACCCTCCACTGATCACATTGTTGAAAAATTGATTTTCATTGATGTTAACATTAGAGGAATTTTAGAAGCATCTAGAAGTAATGGGTATAATTGAAGAAGTCCCCAAAGTGGTGACCTTATGACGTAGCTTTAATCATGTCCCTCATGAGAAGATGTTTTGAAGAAGACTACAAGAAACCCATAAATGTGGTCATGAGGCATGAATTTGAGTAAGGAAAATTAGGTTGAAGAATAATTCATGTGTATACAAAACCCTCATAGATGGATATTCCTTTTCATGTCATTTCCAACAGTAGGTGGTACACCATGTGGTTCCTCATGGTTGAGGAGTTATGACGTCATGAAGTTGGAAGCCACACATACTAGTTATGAATTCCCTAAACGGTTGCAACATGAATTTACTAGTCATTAATTAAAGGGGAAAATAGTTATAACAAGAATGTACAGGTCGACCCTAAGGTGAAGAAAATAAACCAAATGGAAAAGTATAAATGCACCTCAAGAAGCATCTCATCTTAACACACAAAATTTTGACTCTTATCTATCTTTCAAATGAATCTCTATTGGTAAAAAATTTCATCATATAAATGAGGAAGAAAGGAGTTCAAAAGTGTCATAGTTGCAACGAGGGAAGCATTTCAGGAAACCATATTTTATCTGACCCTCACAGGTCAGGATACTAGTGTCGTGCAAGTCCCCACATGATATGTGGCATATGTCCAGTGAGGTTAAACCATATTTGATGAAGGATTCTCGGTTCATGTTGCAACAAGGTATGATGGTACAAAAAAGATGCTACACGATCTGAATTAGTATGTATCAATTGTTTCTTCATGACTAAAGGCATGTTTTTTATGTTCTTTCTTGAGGCTTGTATCATGGATGGTATGGAAAATTATTAAGGCATGTCTTGGAGGCCCTTTTGGTATATGGTTGCATATGGTCGAGGTACATTTTTTGGTGATATTGATACATGATTGAGACATATCCTTGGTACTCAGTTTATGGATGTTATGGTTCATTGTTAGAGTCACATATTTGTGATATTGGCATATATTTGAGGCATATACCTGGTATATGATATTGGTTATGATGGTGAATACTTGAGGCATATTATTGAGACATTGACACATATTGGATACTCGGAATATGGTATGGTACAGGTTCTGGTACACGGTTGATGTCCATGGTATAGTGATGGTTTTTGTATCCATGTATGCAGATATTGTTTTGGTTGGTTCTATCAGTGACAGGTTGGATGATCGGTTTATCATCAATTACAAGTTGATGTGACAGTGACAGTGGTAGTGACAATGGAAATGACAATGGAAGTTATAGGTTGATCAATGGTAGTGACAGTTTTAGTCTACACTTATATTCCAGGGTGACAAGACAAGGCAAGGAAAGGAGGTTTTATCCTCCTTTCGTCTGGTGGAATAGAACTCATGGAGTTGGAGTTCCCTTCAGGTTAGTGCCTATAAATTAGGGGGTCATAGCCTCCTTCTAGTTGTTGCTGGATAATTCAAGGAGTTGGAGATTCCTTCAAGTTGGTGCCTACAAATCAAGGGGTCGATGCCTCCTTCCATTTGTTGTTGGAGAATTTGGAAGTTGGTGATTCCTATGAATCTAATATTTGACATATAACAAACATTTTGTGGTTTCCTCCCATTTGGGTTTGCACATAAATCTTAGTGTAATGTGTATCTATGGTTATTTTTTATGCTCTAATGATTGATATTTCTCATGATATATTTATGATATATTGTTGATAAATTTTATAATTAC
The DNA here is from genome assembly GCA_032191745.1 of Picea mariana. NCBI lineage: Eukaryota > Viridiplantae > Streptophyta > Pinopsida > Pinales > Pinaceae > Picea > Picea mariana. The sequence goes on along the minus strand of JASDQU010371499.1, from coordinate 8,432 downwards.
TTGTTCTAATGAAAAGTGGTAAAAGATTGCATAATATTAATTCNNNNAAGTCGTATAAAACAAGGTCATTCAAGAAAATAGTCTAACCACTGGAAAGAAGATAATGAAGTACACTAATATTGGAGCACCAATGTTTGATGGTCAGAATTATTCTTTCTGGAATATAAGTATGAAAACATTTTTACACGCACAAGGATTTGATGTTTGTAAATAAATAGTAAACGAATATACGACACATTCCACTCCTCTAATAGATAGATATGGAAAGAAACTCAGTGAAAAAAATTCGAAGGATAAATACATTATCCTGAGCGGTCTTGTTGATTCCGTATTTGTGAAGGTAATGCATTGTGACACTGCAAAGGATCTTTGGGACAAACGTCAAAAAAAATTATGAAGGAGATGCCAAAGTAAAGGGTTCTAAGCTTCAAACCTATAGGGGTAAATATGATCAATTTAATATTAAGGAAGATGAATATATAGAAAATTTATTTCTACGAGTTGATGAAATAGTAAATTCCATTAAAGGATTGGGAGAATAAATTAAAGAATCAATAATTGTCCAAAAGGTAGTGAGGTCTCTTCCAATGAGATTTGATCCTAAAATATCATCCCTAGAAGAAAGAGAAGATACTTCTACATTGAGAATATATGAGCTACGTGGGATACTCGTAACATATGAAATGAGGAAAGAGCAAGATAATCCACCCAAGAAGGATGCAACATTAAAATCATTCAAAAATACCAAGAAGAATAAGTAAAATCCAAAGTCATAATTTAGGTGTAATGATGATTCTGATGAAGATGAAGAGATGCCCAACTTCATAAGGAAGTTAAAGAAAGGAACTGGGAAGTACAAAGGTAAGATTCATTTTAAATGTTTTAATTGTGGTAAAAATGGTTTTTTTCTAATAAATGTCCATATACTAATAACAGATATAATGATGAAGAAGAAGTTCCTAAGAAATAAAAGAAAAATCAAAAGGGATACAAGGGAAGAAACAAGAAGAATTTATTAAAGAAAATTCTCTACTCAAAGGAGGACAATTCATCATCTGATGAAGATGACATGATAGTGACAGTGACTCTGAAAATGTACTCTTCATGGATTATGAAAATGATGAAGAGGATTGCGAATAAGAAGGTGAAGTTTATCTCAAAGAATAACTAATAAATGCTTTATAATAACTAACAAGAGAGAGAAATAAAAACAAATCACTCAAGGGAGACTTACTTATGCTAGAGGAGGATTGTCAAAACCCTAACTCTGGAAAGGATCAACAAATGATTATGAACCTGAAGGTCCAAGTTGAAGAATAAAAAAGGATCGAATAGATACTTAGAAGTAGGCTGGAAGAAAAGGAAAAGGAGAAAAAAAGATTAGAAATAGAAATAGTTTCACTAAGGAATAAAATTCAAAAAAGAGATATGCAGCATAACGACACCAAAAAATTGGATGAAATCAACATTTCTCAAAGGCCATATAATGACAGGTCTAGACTGGGATACAATAGAACATATACATAGAAGGGTTCAATTTCTATGACTACGAAAGAGGAAGAAAAACAAAGGACTTATGCAGAAGTCACCAGAGGATTCACCAAGAAGGAAGAAAGCAAGAAATCACGAGAGAATAATTGGGAAGAAGATTACAAAAGGATGGTACCATCTAGAAGATGGAGGTTTTATAACCATTATCCACCCATGGAAATAAATCAAGAAGAAAAATAGAGAGTAACAACACCATTCAAAAGATCTCCCAGGTATCAAACAATATTTCTGGTTCTGGTTATTCTTGTAACAATTTTGGGCACAAAGCTATAAAATGTAAAGATTCTGCTAAGAAAAGAAGCAACTATGAAGGTCACCCTATAATTAATCATTTTATAAATCCTCATGAAACATACACCAAAAACTATAAAATTTTTGGCTCACTAAACGATGAAGTAGAATGTTATAAATGCAACAATTTTGGACACATGGCCAAAGATTGGATATTGACAGTTCCTCCAAAGGAGCCAAAGTAGGAATTCAACAATCATAAACTGGGACCATCAATAATTTGGATAAGGAAATAGGATAAACTAAATGTTGAAGAATGTCCCTTGCACTATAGGCACAAAGAAAAAGAAGTGATTGGTATGTTGACATTGGTTGTTCAAAACATATGACAGGTGACAAGAAAACATTTATATCTCTAAATAAAGAAAGAGATGGATCAATTTAATTTGGTAATGACAACTCATCCAGAATTATAAGGAACGACATAGTCAAGCTTGAAAGTAAGGATGTCAAGGTATAAAATTTCCTACATGTTGAAAACATGAAGCATAAGTTTCTGAGTGTGAGTAAAATGTGTGATCAAGGACATAGACTTACATTTGACTTAGGGAATTGTGAGATAAGAAAAGAAGGATAAGGAAAATCGGTGGCTACAACAATAATGACTCCAAACAACATATACATATTAAATGAGATTGGAAATGAAATATGATTCTTTGGAAAGGAAAATGAAGGTTGACTTTGACACAAAAGAATAGGAGACATGAAATTTGACAATCTGGTCAAAATTAGCAAAAAGGAAACAGTAAGAGAAATAAATGAAATATCAAAACCATCTAGTACTATGTGCACACATTGTGTACATGGAAAACAAACAATAATGGAATTCAAATCAAAGGAATACTCTACAAAAAATCCATTGGAAATTGTGCACACTAATTTATGTGGACCAATGAGAGCAAAATGACTAAATGGAGAACAAAACTTCATGCTACTTATGGATGAATATACAAGGATGACTATAGTGTTTTTTATCAAAAAGAAATCAAATGCATTAAAAAAATTCAAAATATTCAAGGAGATGGTTGAAAATGAAATGGATTCGAGAATTAAGTGCTTAAGATCAGACAATGGAGGTGAATTCATATCAAAATAATTTATGGAATTCTATGAAGAACATGGAATAAAAAGCAAGTTCTCAGTAGCCAAGACACCTCAACAAAATGACATTGAAAGGAAAAACAAAACTATAACCGATATGACTCGAACCATGTTGAAGGATTCAAAGTTGAGAAATATATTTTGGGTATAGGAAGTACACATAACTGTTCATATGTTGAACAAAGGAATTCTCAGAAGTAACAATGATAAAACACCATATGAGTTACGGAAGGGAATACCAACAAATGTCAAACATTTTAGATTATTTGGAAGCAAGTGCTACATAAAAGGAGAATATGACAGAGTTGGAAAATTTGATTCTCGAGTTGATAGAGGAATATTGGTTGGTTACTCAAGCAAAAGAAAGGCATACAAATGTTACAATATGAGACTCAATAAGATAGTGTAAAGAATAAATGTAAAAATCCATGAATTAGATGTACAAAATATAAAAGAAGAAATGAAAGAGTCAACATAGCAGGAAGTAGAAGAAGAAACAAAGAAGAAGAGATAGACGAAGAAGAAAAAGAACAAGAAGAGGAACAAGAATAACATGACTAGTGTGACTTTCTGATGCCCTGTAAGGTACCTAACCGCCAAGTTCAGAAGAATCATCCACCCAAAATAATTATTGGAGATAAAAATGAAGGAATAAAGACTAAAGGAAATAAAAGGTTTCGTATGCCATAGAAGAGACACCTTGCACTACTATCTAGAATTGAACCTAGTATCTTTAAGAAAGCTAGTAATGATGAATGTTGGTTGAATTCCATGGAATAATAACTACGTCAAATAGATAATAATGAAACATGGGAACTGGTACCAAGACCGAAGAAAAAAAATGTGATTGGTGCAAAATGGGTGTTCAAAAAAAAACTAAACAAAGATGGAAAGGTAACCAAAAACAAGGCAAGACTAGTATGCAAAGGATATCCACAAGTTGAAGGAGTATAATTTGAAGAAATTTTTTCCCATGCATCCAGAATGAAAGAAATAAGATTGATGTTGACCTATGCATGTTCCAAAAGAATCAAATTATATTAGATGGATGCAAAATCAATATTTCTAAATGGAGAATTAGAAGAAGAAGTCTACATTAAACAACCAAAAGGTTTCCTACTACCAGAAAGGGAATATTATGTTTTCATATTGAAGAAAGATTTGTATGGACTTAAAGAAGCCCCTAGATCTTGATATTCAATAATGGACAAGTATTTGCAAGAACAAGGATTCATAAATGGTAATGAAAAAAGTAATCTCTATGTAAAGGTTGATAGAAACAACATACTTATCATTGAATTATATGTGGATGACATTATATTTGGAAGTAATGATGTCATGACGAGTAACAATTTTTCCAAAGACATGAAGAATGAGCTTGAAATATCACTACTTGGTGAATTGTCATTCTTTTTGGGACTTCAAATATTTCAACAGGATGAAGGAATTTTCATTTCCCAAACCAAGTACATCAAAGAGATGTTGAAGAAGTTTAGAATGGAATATTTCAAACCAGTAAGTACTATGATGGTGATAGGTTGCATGTTGAGAAAATATGATGAATCTAAAGAAGTAGATCAGAGACTCTATAGATCAATGATTGACATCCAACTATATGTGTAACACTCTGTTTCCCCCAACTTGTAAATATAACTGGACTGGCCAAGAACTATGGAAAACTTATAAATGTGAATATGTGATGTAAATGGACCTTGAGGAAGAGGTCAATGAATGTGAATAACATTCTAAATTTATTGCAGCACTGT
>JASDQU010371497.1:71968-87633 GCA_032191745.1 Picea mariana | reverse complement strand
CAGAAAACCCTCCTTTATCTCTCGCCCTAAACCAGTAAATCCCACCACTCCCTCTGCTCCACTAAAGATCCAAAAATTGACCAGGGCTGAAATGGATGAATGCCAACTCAAAGGCCTTTGTTATGATTGTGATGACAAATATTTCCTGGGCCACAAGTTTAAGGAACAAAATATTTTTATGGCCATCTCCGAGGATATTTTGGAAGAGGATGTTGAAACTCCCCTTTTGTCTGAGTCACCTCAAACCGCTGACATAACCCCTCCCTCAGACCCTCACAAAGTAGAAATGGTTGTTTCCCTCGATGATCTCACTGGCTTCTTCACTCCCCAAACCCTCAAGCTAATCAGCTACATCAAGAATCGAAAGGTCATCATTTTGGTTGATAGTGGAAGCACCCATAATTTTATTCATTGATGCATTGCCCAAGAAACTCATTGCTACATCCATGCTGCCAATAATTTTCAAATCATGATTTCCAATGGTGGCTCCATGAAATGTAAAGGGCATTGTGAAAATGTGTGTCTCCAAATTGGTGATTACCACCTGAAATCTCATATGTTTGCTATCGACATGGGCAGTTGTGACATTGTGTTGGGTGCAGACTGGCTAAGGGATTTGGGTCCCATTCTCATGGATTTTAAGGAATTAACCATGCAATTCGACCAGGAGGGCCACCAATATAAGTTCCAAGGCATCACCACTGGTTCACCTCAGATCATTAGTTCCCATCACATGGGAAAACTGCTAAAAAATGGTCATTATGGTGTTATTTCCCAACTCCATGCCATACAAGCAACATAGACACCCTCGATGCCACAAGACCTCCAAGCCATCCTTTCTAAACATTAACTAGTCTTTTCCACTCCCCAGGGACTCCCTCCTTCCTATGGTGTTCATGATCATTTCATTCCCCTTGTACTCAGAAGCCTTCCTCCCGATATTCGTTCGTATCGTCACCCCTTTTCCCAAAAAAATGAAATTGAGAAAATGGTCCAGGAACTCCTTAATGCAGGCGTTAATTGAGTGGTGCCCAATTCTTTACTAAACTTGATTTTCATTCGGGCTACCACCAAATACGTATGAAAGAAGTAGACATTACCAAGACTACCTTTAGAACTCATGAGGGCCACTATGAGATTTTGGTCATGCCCTTGGCTTGTGTAATTCCCCCTCCACCTTCCAAATCCTCATGAATCATGTCTTCCATCCTTTTCTCTGTCATTTTGTCTTAGTTTTCTTTGATGATATCCTCATCTATAGAAAAACCTAGACATACCATCTTTCTCATGTGGATCGAGTTCTCCATCTACTCTCTTATCACCAACTTTTCCTGAAACAGTCTAAATGTTCTTTTGGCGCCTTAGAAGTAGAGTACTTGAGTCATCTAGTTGGCAAGGAAATCGTCAGGGTGGATCCTAAAAAGATTGAAGCCATGCAAGATTGGCCTCACCCAAAGACTCTCAAAATCTTGCGTGGATTTCTGGGCTTAACAAGTTATTATCGCAATTTTTTTAAGAATTATGGAAATATTGTAGCACCTCTCATTGCTCTCCTCAAAAAGAACTATTTCACTTGGACTCCAGCTGCTACTCAAGATTTTCAAACCTTGAAGATGGCCATGTGCACCACTCCAGTACTGGTCCTTCCTGATTTCACAAAGACCTTTGTCTTGGAATGAGATGCCTCAGGGAAAGGAATTGGTTATGTCCTTATGGAAGAGGGTCGGCCTTTGGCCTTTACCAGCAAGAAACTATCTGAAAGAAATCTGGGCAAGTCAATCTATGAAAAGGAAATGTTGGCTATTTTGCATGTCGTTGATCTGTGGCATCCTTATCTATTAGGGCAACACTTCCAAATTAAGACAGACCATCAAAGCCTCAAATATTTTCTTGAACAATGCATTTCCTCCCCGAAGCAACAAAAATGGGTGACTAAGCTCTTTGGATATGATTATGAGATCATTTACAAGAAAGGAAAAGACAATGTGGTTGTGGATGCACTTTCCTGAAAATATGAAGATGAAGGATCCCTTTTTTCCCTTTCCTTCATTGTACCAGATTAGCTCCAAGCTATTCACTAGGAATGGCTACAAGATATCAAAAGTTTGCATCTGATCCAACAATTGTAGTCCAATGCTCCAACCTTCCCAGGGTACTCTTGGCTCGATGATGAGCTTCGATACAAAGTATGTTTGTATTTAAGTAAACAATCAAAGATTAAATCCATGATACTTTCTAAGCTTCATGCTACACCCACAACGGGGCACTCTGGGTTCACCAAAACCTATGACAGAGTCAAACGTTCTTTTTTTGGGGATGGTATGAAATAGTACATTCGTAATTTTGTAGTTGAATGTGATGTGTGTCAATGCAACAAGGGAGAAATAGTCAAATCTCCAAGCACACTACAACCTCTTCCGATTCTACCTGCTATTTGGAGGGATATTTTTATGGATGTTATTACAGGCTTACCCAAATGGAGAAATAAATCAGTCATCGTGGTGGTTGTTGATCGCCTTTCCAAGTATGATCATTTCTGCACTCTTCAACACCCATTTACAACATCCGCGGTGGCTCAAATTTTCATGGAGTCTTCAAGCTTCATGGAATGCCACACTTTTTGTTTTTGATCGCGATCCAACTTTCACAAGAAATTTTTGGCAAGAACTGTTCAAGCTACAAGGCACCCAATTGCATCTCAGTAGAGCTTATCATCCCCAGACTGATGGTCAAACGAAAGTTTTCAACAAATGTTTGGAAACATATTTGAGGTGTTTTTCCTCAAAAAATCAAAATCCGTAGGCTCAATGGTTACCACTAGCTAAATGGTGGTACAACACTTCATACCATACAGCTACACGCATGACTCCTTTTGAAGCGGTATATGGACAAAATCCACCTTCAGTTCTCTCATACTTACCTGGTGTCTCGAAGGTCCAGGCGGTTGACCAAACACTTACAGTTCGAGAGGATATTCTCTGTACCCTCAAAGAGAATTTGGTCATGGCACAAAATTGCATGAAGCAACATGTAGATCAAGGTCACTCTGAACGTCAATTTACAGAAGGGGATCAAGTGTTTCTTCGACTACAACCTTACAAGCAAACTTCCCTCAAGGATGAGCATTTTCAAAAGCTAGCTCCCAAATTTTATGGTCCTTATACCGTTATCAAGCGTGTGGGACAAGTGGCCTATTAGTTGGTTGTGCCCAATCATTTGAAGCTACATCCTATTTTTCATGTTTCATGCTTAAAGAAGGTGATTGGAACTAAGTGCCAAATTCAAACCAATTTTCTCGAGTTAGCTGAAGAAGGATCCATTTGGCTATAGCCACAAGCAGTTTTGGACTAGCGTGAGCGTATCCTGCATCAGAGAACCATCAAGGAAGTGTTAGTCCAGTGGAAAGATATAACTCCAGCAAATGCCACTTTGGAACTAGCTACCATTCTACAGCAATTTCCACATCTTAAGCCTTGAGGAGAAGGCTGTTTTTAAGGGGGAGGACATGTTAGGGTCCTAACCCGGTGTTTCTTTGATTGCAACCTTAGAAGCAAACTTCCCTCAAGGCCGAGCATTTTCAGAAGCTAGCACATAGATTTTATGGTCCTTATACCATTCTTAAGCGTGTGGGACAAGTGGCCTATCAGTTATATTTTCCCATTCATTCAAAGCTACATCATGTTTTTCATGTTTCATGCTTAAAGAAGGTGATTGGATCTAAGTTCCAAATTCAAACCAACCTTTCCGAGTTAGCCGAAGAAGGATCCATTTGGATACATCCAGAAGCAATTTTGGACTAGCGTGAGCATCGCCTATGTTAGAGAACCATCAAGGAAGTGTTAGTCTAGTGGAAAGATACAACTCCAACAGATGCCACTTGGGAACCAACTACCATTCTGCAACAATTTCCACATCTCAAGCCCTGAGGACAAGGTTGTTTTTAAGGGGGAGGACATGTTAGGGTCCTAACCCACACATAGGAAGAACAATATATTCAAATGTAATAAAGGTCAATATCAATAAGGCATTGCAATAAAATAGAATAATTCGAATGTAAGAAGACCTAATAAAAGATTCTACTTCTAGAAGGATCTTCCTCTAGATGCTTCTTTTGATAGACATATTTAGTATAAATAGGAGTCGAGGGTATGAGGACCCTAGCTTGGATATTATTGTAATAGAGCTCTGCTCAACTAGAGGTTTCCCCCTCGAAGAGGCCCGTGAACATTGCTTTCAGAATCAAAGTTCTATTTCTGTTGTTATTCTTATATGATTTCAGTGCTATTGTGGTGATTGTTTTGGTTATATTGTTGTTATTATGCCATTTCTATCATTTTATTTCTATTATGCATATTTTTTATATCTGGTATATTACATAGATTATGAATATCTATTGCGAACAAGAATTAGGTCAATGCATGGATCAAGAGTCCCTTTCCCTAGGTGTAAATGGTATCCATTGCATTGGAAGTAGAAATTTGTTTCCTGTAGGAAATGGAGGTTAATGTTGATGCATAATATTTTTTTCTCACTTGCTCAAATGTGAAATACTTGGACTATGAAAGGGAATAACTTGATTTGATAATGTCGAATATTTATATATCCTTTTTTATGTGTGTCAAGTCAATTTATCTATGTCTTGGTCAAAAAGAGCTAGTGTATTGAACTTATGATCAATGTCAATTCGAGGATCCAACGAAGTTGTGCTTTGTTCAAGAAAAGGGGGATTGTAAGGCTATAAGAGTTCAACATTTAAATTAGATGTTTTATTTGTTTAGGAATACAAATATCATGAGTAATAGGAATTATGCCAATGATATTTATATACGTTGTTAGTAATGATAAAATACCAAATGGTTGTGTTGCATCACACTAGGTTCCCTAGATCCAGATGAGTGCACAACTAGCAATAGAATATCTAGCATGGATGTAAGCTTCTAATACAATATTAATGTACTATTTGAGTGCCTAATCTAATGAGATAGTGATATATGTAATGTGCACTAAGAGAAAAACCCATATAAGGACACATCCATGATAATCTTGTCCAAAATGTCAATGGGATCAAGCATGAACAATTTCATAATGAACTAGGTTGTAGCATGTTGGGGGAATCTTAAGTAGAACAATTGAAAACTACAGTGAAGAAGAAGTTATATAGTTTTGCCGCAACACTAGTGCAGTCCTCCTACATAGTAAATAGTAGTGGGGGATTAAGAGGAATCACTTCTTAGTTCTATTCTCATTGAAATGCAATGAAAGTTCGTACTAATTGCCACTATGAACCTCAAGAAGTGAAATAACATTTTTAGGTGTTCAATCATGATATATTCATACAAGACATTGGTTAGGTAGTTCACATAAGCCATTTACATGTGTGATTGACTAACTTATGGAAGTATGTGTTTGCAACCACAAAGAATGATTGACTAACTTATATAAGTATGTGGTTGAAACCACAAAGAGATTTAGTTTTCACTTTACCTCAAAAACATAGAACAATATACCTCTGATTGACTACATTCTCTACATAACACTTACTCTGGGTGTTACAGAGCCAACATAACCATATCTTGCTATCTATAAGTGCTAAATTAGGTGCAATTTTCACCCCATTTAGCACCCCAAAATGATTACATTTTTGGCCAATAGTCGATGCTAATGGCACCCAATTTAGCATTGACTATTCAAACAAAACAAATTTCAACGTAATGAATGTAAAGCATTCACCAATGTAAAGAATTCACCATTTTTCAAACATGCATTCACCATTTTTCCAGGATTATACTCACAATTGAAAATCGAGGGAGCTTGGAATGAGCTTGGAACTTCCGCGTAGAGTTGGAGCAGACCATGGCAATGCCTTGAGGCTATGAAAGAAAATAGCTAATAGATTGGATCCTTTTTGATGGTGGGAAGATATATTGACGCACCCCTCCTACTTTGTTGTGGATTTCACTAAAAACAAATTGATTTATGGGTGTCATTCGACCTCTAGCAGTCACATAATCAATTTGTACATGTCATTCACCCCTACCAAAGATGAAAATCAAACCCTTGTCCATCCATTTTTCACTATTGTTGTTTATAACAGTTATAAGGAAGGGAGAAAAACGTATGGATCAAAGAGAAGGGATTTTCCACATTCCGGAGGAAACAAATTCACCCTAGGATGCCAAAAAATGTCAAGCAACATAGTGGAACGAGCAAAGGGATATTATTCATTCCAAAATGAGGTATTTCATACTCAATTTATAGATTTGTACATGTTTCCATTGCTTGTTTGAATTGTATTTTTTAGTTTTTTATTTCAAAATTATAAAAGACGAAATTTCCTCTATATATATAGGGTTAATTTTTTTATTTTAAAATTTAAAAGAAGAAATGTATTGTACATATCTAGGGACATGACAGTGAGAAACTGAAAGAGGCAATGGCTTCTATATTGGGGGTAGAAGAAATGAAGAAACCAAAAGGTATGGATTTTTCCATGATTTCCAAATACATGGAAGAATGATCTACTTAAGGAATTGAAACATTCCAACCAAAGAAACTCTGTCAAAGGGAATATATTGATTCCCCATCAACTCCTGGATCGTGCAAAAGATCAAGGAGAAAATCAATCACAATAACCTCCAAGAATGTAGAACAGGAGTAGAGACGTCCAATGTCCCAATCACTCCTAGGACACATATTTGTTCAACCACTAGTGCATGTTATGCATATTTCATTGGTACATATGAAACCAAGGTAGAATATGATTGTTGATTAATTAGGTTGGTTTTCATTGATGTCAACCATTTAAGAAAGTCTGGTAGTGAATTCCGGTAGCACAAAGGTTTGGGTAATGGACCCAAGTTTGTTCGATGGATAATGGTATGAGTTTTGATATATTTGCAGGTAAACCTATTATATATGGATATTACATGTCATTCAATTTTCAGTGGTATGTGGAATGTCACATAACTCCTCACAGTTAGAGAGTTATGGACATGTGAAATTGGAGAACCCACATGAGTCATCTAAAAGCCCCAAAAGGTCAAAGTAGTCAAAGTGTTTGCAAAGAAGAAATTATTTAAATAATAAAGTGAAGTGATGAGTTTACTATAAGTCAAAGAGGATGAAAAAGAAATTATTTAAATAATAAAGTTAATGGAGAACTTACCAATTATGGAAAGTGGTTAAGTTAAGTGGACAAGTGGTTATAAGTGGGTTAACCCTAAAATAAGGAAAGCGGGTTAATATGGTTAGAAGGTAACCCCTTGAGGAAGGTACATAAAAGTATAAATAAGAGGCAAGGGTATCACATTCAAAACACAATTGAATATCATTGAATATCTATTTTTTGAAAGGTTGTTTGGGAAGGTATTATTGATAGAGAAAAATTGCAACAGGAAAAGTGCGGCAGAAAAATTGTAGTAGAAAAAGTGTGGTAGGAAAAGTGCGGCAAGAAAAGTGTGGTAGGAAAAGTATGGCAGAAAAAGCATGGCAGGAAAACTATGGAAGAAAACGTGTGGCCGAAAAATCGCCGGAGGAAAAGTGTGGCAGAAACAATGAAGTAGAAAAAGTGTGGAAGAAAAATTGCGACAGCAAAACCGCAGCAACAGAACGCTACAAGAAGAAAAAAAAGGTATGGTTCTCATATGTGTAGTGTTGAATTTATGAATCAAGTTGAGGTTTTTCCTTGTAAATATGTTGTATTCCCTCTTGGGACTTTATGGCTTGTTGTAGAGTTGATTTGAGGCAGATCTACTGAAGTTTAGTATTGGTTCATGTTTGAGGGATTTTGGTTGAGGTATTTTGCTAAAGTTATTGGTACATATAGAGGTTGTATAACAGAAAGGTTCTAGCACATGGTTTGAGGTACAGACTTGTGGTATATTGTTTGAGGTACAAACTTGTGGTATAGTGTTGGAGGTATATGTGCTCAGATCAGATTGGTTTATGAGTATACAGTGACAGGTTTCTCAGTGACATATCCAGTTTCTAAATTTGGGTACATGGTTGAGACAAACAGTTGATGAGTTGGCACATACATGAGGTGTATAGTTGATGATGTTGGTACATCTTGATGAGTCATATTTTTTGTGTATTTGATGCATGATTGGTACATATTTGGTGCATGGTTGATACACTCATTGATGGTACAGTTTGAGGTACATGTTGGTGCATGGTTGATGTGCTTTTTTATGGTACAGGCTGATTACAGGTTGTTGCATGGTTGATGCACTTGTTTATGGTACAGGTTGATTACAAGTTGTTTGAACAGGTTATTGTGACAGGTTATTTCTACAAATTTAGTGCATGGTTTATGCATTTGTTTATGGTACAGGTTGAGGTACAGGTTGATGTATGGTACATGTTGGAACATGTTATTGGTACATGTTGTTACAAGTTCATTACAGGTTGATTGGTATAGGTTTACAACAGTATAAATCATAGTGATAGTGTGACAGTGGTTCCATCATTCTACTTCTACGTCAGGGTGGTTGGACGAGGCAAGGACAGGTTCTTGTAGCCACCTTCCGGTTGTAGCCGGAGAACATTGGGGGTTGTAGCCTCCTTTTGGTTGTAGCTAGATAATTGGGGAATTGGATATTCCTTCAGGTTGTAGCTGGAGAAACTAGGGGGTTGGAGCCACCTTCCAATTGCAGCTGGAAAACAAAGGAAGTTGGTGCTTCCAATGAATGTAATTCTTGAAGACATATAAGAAAAAACAATCCATTGTTTTATCTCCCTTTGGGTTTCCAAGTAAAAACACTGGTGTACTGTGTATGTGTATGATCTCTCATTTGTTCATTGTTTATTTACTCTGCAACTATTGGATGATGTACTCTTCATCTTCTGAATCTGTTTGACACGGTGAACATAATTCTTCTTGATCTGTATCGGCATATTCTTTGGAATTTTTCGAATCTGCGATGGGTGAATAATATATGTCATGTAACTTATCCCAAATTTCTTTGACTAATGAAAATTTACCAACCTTTTCTCTTACTGGATTAGGTAATCCTTCCCAGATGAAATCCATTGTTAATTTTTTATTCTTCTTCAATTCCTTCTTGGCTGCAGTCTTTTCCCTTTTTGAACTATCATATCCTGTACAAAATGATAGCCAAATATAATGTCCTTGTTCTTGTAAAAATATGTTTGTCCTTCTGCTCCACATATCATACTTTAAACCATTCTGACCATTAAACATTGGTACTCCATTCTTATAATAATCCATGATCTCCTTCCAGTGGCTAAAATGTTTCCTGAAGGAACCTACTCTCATACCAATTGTTGGATTACTGAAAGGGGGGGTCAATCAGTAATAGAGAAATTTAATCATTTTTCACCATAAAATGCAATGTTATATCAATGTATCATTATAATCAATAGAGGTATGTTGTTTTTCTTTAATTGTGAAAAATGTGAACATCTTGAAATAGAATTCCATGAAGGAAATGAGACAGAAAAACTAATTGAAAATAAAGACAATTATAAATCAAAATTGATTAGTGCTTTAGATGAACTAAGAGAAGAAAACAAGTCACTTAAGAAATAATTGATGAAACAAAAGGAAAGTGTTCACATTTTTTAAGAAGCCCAATAGGTCATCGAGAACTTAAGAACTCAACTAGAAGAATCCAGAAAGAACAAAGAAAATATTGAATATCAAAAGCAGTATCTGGAATCCAACATAGAAGCACAAAAGGAAGAAGCAAAAATGAGAAATAAGATATTGACTGATCATCTTAAGGAAAGAACTAACGATATAAACCAGCTTGAGGCAGAGTTTGGTCAAGAAGAGAAAGGACTTGAAGAAGAAATAATCACATTAAAAATTCAGCTTGAAGAAGCGAAAAGAACAAAAGAATTCATGAAGTCTTAGATATTGAAGAAAGAAGAAGAGGTTGAGAATATTGAAGAGGTTGTCACATTGAGAATTAAAATTGTCAAGCTCAACAAGAATGTTGAAGAGATAGAAACATCAACATCAGTTATAGAGAATGAAGAGAAGCACTCTAGGTTTCTAGAAAAGAAGAATGAAGAAAATATAAAGAGTTATGTAGAAGTACTCAAAGGAAGGAATCATGGTCAACCAGAATCTAAGGAAACTATTGAAAATACATATTTAAGAAGACCATCCATGTTCAATCCACAAAGAAGCTTCAATCATGATCATGATTAGTCAAGGAAAAAATTCAGAAGGTCTACTCCACAAAGAAGATCATTCACTCCCAGGTATGCAAATTTATTTTATGGTCATTGTTTATATTGTACTAACTTTGCACATAAGGTTGCAAATTGCGGGGATTATAAAATAAATTTTCAAGAAATAAATGCCTATGTGGTCCCACATAACATTGAATATTACAAATGTCATAACTATGGACACATAGCTAGTGATTGTAGAAGAATGATTGATACTTCCATGAAAGAGAACACTGATATCAGATGTAAGAAAGTATGGATTAGAAAACACGAAGAACATGTGAACAAAGACCAGGTCCCGGAGATCACAAGATTGGCAATAAAATGATATAAAGAAAATTCTACAAAGAAAAAGAAAGATGTCAGATACAAAAAGGTTTGGAAAACAACTGAAAGAAAAGAAGGATAGGTATATAAGGAGCATGTTCAAGAGATTGTACATTTAGGCATTATAGTGAAAGATGAATCCATAGACAGAAAGAAATAAGTCAAAGATCAAAGATATGATGAGGCTACCAATGAAGATGCTGATGAATACACATCAAAGCAGGAACTGTTCTGAGCCATCTGACTTAGAGACTCCCAGGTAACATGAATATTAGATAGGGAGAGTTTATGCGATAGTTGTGATAGACCAAAGAACCATCCTTTGAATAAACAATCCAGAGTAGTCAATTAGCAGAAGTACAATCAATTCTAGTAGTGAATACTTCATTATAGTACAATGATAAATGGGTCAACATTATGGACAATGTGTAGTAGAGTCTTGGAAAGTATGGATAGAGACAAATTCATAAGAACACTTAATAGTTTTGGACAGATATATGACAATGGACGAGATCATGGATGCATAGATTGGTTCAAAGAGTGGTTTAGATATAAAGGATCATTATCATAATGGATGATAATTGTACAAGAAATGTCTCAAACAATGCTAATGGATTCAAAATTGAAAGATATTGTTTGGACACATGCAATGCATACAACAATTCACTTTCAAAATAGAGTAATTCTCATAAACAACAATGACAAAACTTCCTATGAGCTATGGAAAGGAAGACCAACAAATGTGAAGAAATTCAGAGTATTTGGAAGCAAATGCTACATCAAAAGAGAAGATGGCGGAATGGGAAAGTTTGACTCTCGTGTGGACAAAGGAGTACTTGTTGGTTACTTAAGTACAAGGAAATCATACAAGTGTTACAATTTGAGGTTGGACAAAGTTGTGAAAATCATCAATATAACAATTGATGAAATAGGTGGACAAGAATTAAAGGAAGAAGAAAATGAATCAATGGAACAACTTTATGAAGAAGAATCAAAAGATTAAGAAGAAGTCTACATCGAACAACCAAAAGGATTTTAGTTGTCAGAGAACGCAAATTACATGTGGAATTTAAAGAAGGCCTTGTATGGTCTAAAACAGGCTCCTAGAGCATGGTACTCTAGACTGGATAAATATCTACAATAGGCAGGGTTCAGAAAAGGAAGTGAAGACAACAACCTCTACTTAAAGGTAACTCAATATAGTATTTTATTAAGTGAATTTTATGTTGATTATATTATTTTTGGAAGCAATGATGACAGGTTAAGCCATAAATTTGCAAAGGATATGCATAATGAATTTGAAATTGTTGATGATTGCAGCTATGTGAGACATTATCCAATTTACAAACCTATGAGATGTGGATCATTGTAGCCATGTGAGATATTCTCCATCTTACAAAACTAAGATAAATCCTATGAAGAGGGTGTGTGGTTCCTATCTGAGACATATATGGAATGTAGAGATGACCTCCTCCATTCAGAGAGTTGAGAAGAAGTCCATATGATTATTCTGTGGGAAAGGCAATCTACTGTGTTAGACATGCCTGTGGCTGAGCATAAGGTGAACGTGTGAAATCCCAAATTGAGGGGTGCATCGTCATGAGAACATAAATGAATAGGATGTATTAGCCTCCTTTGAGCAGAAGAGTTGACAAGAAACTCTAGATGAATCTCATGTGTAATGCAATGGGAAATAAGATCTGTTGAGTGGACGTGGATGTGAACGAGCACATGTGAATGTGTGAAGAAGTGGTTCCTCTGTGTAATGCAGTGATTCAGAGATATGGAAATCCCTATGGATGTCCCTCTAGTGGATGAGAACTAGTGGGTGTATCATATTCCTTGCTATATTGTTCAAGATTCAGACTTGCCTGTAACCCTAATTGTAATGTAAATCATAGAGGTCGGCCCCACCTTAATGTGACTGGTAATTAATGTAAAAGATAATTAATCTGGTTGATATTAATTATATTATAAGCTAGTAAGGTTGGCCCTGTTGTGCCAATAGACACTTTTGTTGACAGGTTCAAGTTAGTATAAGTAAAGGTAAATTCCCCATTGAGGAATTATATCTTTCATGTGAGTTTGGAAAATTCAGCAAGTACACCTTCTTGGGAAAAGTGCACACCTCTCTTGGGCACTAGTCTTCTAGGGTTTGAGAACCCTCTTGTGTTATAGGTTTTATCTTGGTGGTGAAGGTATTTATATTGAATAATATAGCAAAGGATTTGGCTGGGTTTTCTTCCCTTGTTGAGAAGGGTTTCCCATGATACTTCTTGTGTTCTTGTGCATGGTGCTTCTTCTTGTGATCTTGGTTGCTGCAACATTTATGGTTATGGTTAAATGATAAAAATGGAATGATATTCATGCTTAACCTTGACTATTGAAAAATAAACATGGTATCAGAGCATAGGTCTTGAAAGAACCCATTGCACAAGAATCTACCAAGTCTCCTCTCACTTTTGCAGAATCATATGGCCATCTTAGGGTTTCTAGAAAAATCCATATGACCCTCCTTTCTTTGGTGATACAACCCTTAATACTTGGAAGATGGGGAAATTTTTGGAATAGAAGAGTACAGAATCCTCCAACGTATCTCCAGAAGTTCTCAAAGTGAAATTCTGAGAAATTTTTATTTTTGGCCCTAGGGTGCCTAGGGTGCCAAAATTTCCTGTAGAATATTAATCTTAGATTTATGAAGAAACGTTTCTATTGAATCAACAAGCATCTCTATCAAACTATCAAGTTGATTGTTGGCAGTCATAAGTCCAACATATTCCAATGTTACTAATTCAACCTAATCATTAGGTTTTCAAAATCCAATTGGCGAGAGTTTGAAGAAACCAATCAAATGAAGGACAGAGCCTTAGTAGAAGATAGGCTTGATGAAGCAAGAAACTTCATCTTCTGGAAATCAAGGATTCAGGTCACACTTGAAGACGATGAACTCTTGGATGTGGTAAGTAAAACCATACCAGAAACAGGTACATATGTAGAGAAGAATATAAGAAATGAAGAAGATGTCAAAGAAAGAAAATTAATCATATACTCGGTAAGAGATCATCTCTTACCTAGTATTTCCATCCTGAAGACAACCTATGATATGTATGAAGCTTTGAAATAAATGTTTGAAAGTGACAAAACCATCAGAGCTCTTACCTTGAAGAGCTAACTTCAAAGTACATGTTAAGAACCTGAATAGATCTACAAATATAATCACCACAAATATTGAATACACAATAGATCCACAAAACAATATAGAATAAATCACACTTTATTATTATCAAACTCTTGAGGTGGGGAAACACCGTACAATGGATCCTATTATGGAAGGGATCATCTCCTATTCACTTTCCTCTTCGAGTGGGCATCCTCCTATTGAGCTACCGCTCCAAATACAATATTTCTCTTCATGTCCCATTACATTGCTTGAACCCCTTTATATAGTACTACCATCACCTAAGAACATTCTAGAGGAGGAATCTTCTAGAAGTAGAACCTTCTAAGAAGTCCTCTTACATTTATTATATCTAATTACCCATTTATTATATCTAACTNCCTCTCTATCTATCTTACATTCTATCCCCCTTATGAAAGCATTGTCCTCAACGCTTGATGTACAACCATATACCAGGGTCCCATGGATAAGTGTGGACCACAATGCTGAAGTAGACTAGAGAACCATGGTCCCATTGAGAAATGGAAGCCACCATGCTGAAGTAGTTCAACTGCCATTGTAAACTAGGGTCCCATTTCCAATTGCTCATGTGAACCCCACATGGAAGATATCGACACCCAATAACTAACTGAAAATGATGCTCCAAAGACTGACACCTATCATGTAGATCCAAATAAGAAGATCCATCCACATAGTGGAAAATGGTCGTAGAAGAATCTAGAAGGAATAATATCACTGTAGAATATGCAGGATGGACGCTGGTAATAATCATTGGCTCCTGATTTGTCACATTGATACTCTCTACAGAAGGTGGATTAGAGTTATCAAATAAAATATGAAAGTGGTTGTCATCCCAGAAATGGAAAATATCCATATAGAAATCATTGCAATCAGCCTCCAAATCATACCAAGCATATATTTCTTGATTATATTCGTCCCTGATGTCCGCCATAAGAAATCTCTCTTGCATTCTATCCAATGAATCTTGAATACTACGAAAACTATCATTGAGGGAGTTTGTGAGGCCATGCAATCTAGCATCCAATGTGTCATACAATTGGGATTTGAATGCTTTAGTAATTTGTAGAATTTCTTTGAGGGTTTGAGAGGAAATATCCAGCAGAGTACCCTATGAACTATTCAATCTCGCATGCAGAAAATCACGACTTTTTCTAGAAAAACCCTAAAAAACTGTTGAATTTAAAATGCTCATAACTTCATTTCCCGGACTCCATTTTGGCTTATTTGTTTTTTTGAAATTGGGTGAAATTGTGAGAGGGACTTAGATATATAATTTGTTTGGGAAAATTCGGCCTCCAACTGCTACAGAAATAAATAAAAAATCATGTCGTTATCCATGGAAAAAACCCTAAAAAATTGCAGATTTTAAAACTTCAATATCTTGACTTCCCGGACTTCGTTTCAGACGATTTTGTTTTTCAAATTGGGTGTTTTTTTGAGAGAAAATCATATATATAACATGTTTCTACAAATTTCACTTATAAATATAATGAAAATTTCTAGAATTTCGCGACCTTCTTTTTTCTTCTCCGAAAAAAAAATCTACAAAAATAAAAAATGTTTGCCCACAATCTATGCCAAGGAAAGTGATCTGATACCACTTGTTAAGAAACAAATACTGAATACAGAAGAAACACAATAGATATACAAGAACAATATGAAAAATCTCCTTTATTACTATCAAACCCTTGAGGTAGGGCAACACTGTACAATGGATCCTATTATGGAAGGGATCCTCTCCTGTTCACTTGCCTCTTCGAGGGGGCATCCTCCTATTGAGCTACCACTCCAATTACAATAATTCTTTTCATATCCCATTACATTGCTTGAACCCCTTTATATAATACTACCATCACCTAAGAACATTCTAGAGGAGGAATCTTCTAAGAAGTCCTCTTACATTTATTATATCTAATTACCCTTTTTTTATATCTCACTA
>JASDQU010371497.1:48380-70767 GCA_032191745.1 Picea mariana | reverse complement strand
AAAAAAAAAAAAAAAAAATCGCGTCATCGTCCATGGAAAAAACCCTGAAAAATTGCAGATTTTTAAACTTCAATATCTTGACTTCTCAGACTCCATTTCAGATGATTTGTTTTTTCAACTTGGGTGTTTTTTTGAGAGGAAATCATATATACAACCTGTTTCTACAATTTTTTCATAGAAATATATTGGAAATTTCTGGAATGTCACGGCCCTCTTTTTTATTCTCCGAAAAAAAAAATCTACAAAAATAAAAATATTTGCCCACAATGTATGCCAAGGAAAGTGATTTGATACCACTTGTTAAGAACCAAAGACTGAATAAAAAAGCACCACAATAGATATACAAGAAAAATGTGAAAAATATCCTTTATTACTATCAAACCCTTGAGGTAGGGCAACACCGTACAATAGATCCTCTCCTGTTCACTTGCCTCTTCGAGGGGGCTTCCTCCTATTGAGATACCACTCCAAATACAATAATTCTTTTCATATCCCATTACATTTCTTGAACCCCTTTATATAATACTACCATCACCTAAGAACATTCTAGAGGAGGAGTCTTCTAGAAGTAGAACCTTCTAAGAAGTCCTCTTACATTTATTATATCTAATTACCCATTTTTTATATCTAACTACCATAGTGGACCTAGTCCACCTTACATTGAATGGCCTCCAGTATTATCACTATGGGCTCTCTGCCCCCGCCCCCCCACTACCTCTCTAGTTACCTTACATTCCATCCCCCTTATGAAAGCATTGTCCTCAACGCTTGATGTACAATCATATACCAGGGTCTCATGGATAAGTGTGGACCACAATGTTGAAGTAGACTAGAGAACCATGGTCCCATTGAGAAATGGTAGCCACCATGCTGAAGTAGTCCAACCGCCATTGTATGCCAAGGAAATTTCCTAGATACCACTTGTTAAGAACTTGAATAGATCTACAAATATAATCACCACAAATACTGAATACACAATAGATCCACAAAACAATATAGAATAAACCACACTTTATTATTATCAAACCCCTGAGGTAGGGAAAAACTGTACAATGTATCCTATTATGGAAGGGATCATCTCCTGTTCACTTGCCTCTTTGAGGGGGCATCCTCCTATTGAGCTACCACTCCAAATCCAATAATTCTCTTCATCTACCATTACATTGCTTGAACCCCTTTATATAGTACTACCATCACCTAAGAAAATTCTAGAGGAGGAATCTTTTAGAAGTAGAACCTTCTAAGAAGTTCTCTTACATTTATTATATCTAATTACCCATTTATTATATCTAACTACCATAGTGGGCCTTATTTAATAATATAGTGGATCTAGTCCACCTTACATTGAATGACCTCCACTATTATCACTATGGGCCCTCTGGGCCCTCCCTACTACATCTCTAGCTACCTTACAGTACCAAGATGATGAAAGGTGACACAATTTCCATGTTCTTTAGGAAGTTATTAGATATTAAATAACAACTAGAGACCATCAAAGAAATAATGTCTAATAGAGAACTTGTCTTAACCAGTCTCATCAACCTTCCAAAATCATGGGAGCCTTTTCTTCAAAGTATGAGTGGAAGATAAGCTCTACCAACTTTTGCTCATCTATGGACAGATTGTGCTCAAGAAGAAATTAGACTTAGAAATAGAGGAGTGGAATATTCCTTAGAATAAAATCATGCTCTTACACTTCATACAAAGAAAGGAGGAAAATTCAAAAGAAATTTCAGGAAAAAATTTAAAGGTGAGAAGTCTTCATCAAATCCAGGTTATCAAAGAAGAGATGTTTCATAAATTCAGTGCTTTAGATGTGACAATTATGGACACTATGCAAGAAAATGTCCAACTAGGAAGAAGGGAAGACAATATACTTCCACCGCTAACATTGGTCTAGACCCACCTCAAAAGAATAAAGAGAAGAGAGAGGAGAAGTACTTCCTCTAAAAACTAAAGCATGACTACAAATCAGGTAAATCAATTGATTTCAAAAATTATAGATTGCATTTTTGAATAAATCCCTAGTATGGGAGCCCTCAAAGACTTGGACCATTATCCTTGGTATGGGAGTCCAAACAATATTTAATTGATTACTATGCGAGAAGAAACAAATATGTTGTTCTTAAAGAAGATTTACCCATTCAACAAACCTAGAGACCCTCATATGGATATTGACAGTAAGACAATACCTTCTCCCCCTTCAATAGCTCAGAGGGAGACACACATTATTCAAGATTTATCTAGTTGCTCCACTTGATATGTTCATTGATATTGAAGTAAGGCATAAGAGGCCTACCTAGACTCACTCTACAAGAGACAGAGAAACATACAAGCCTCTCAAGGCACATACCGAGAAAGTAAAATATTTTTTTCAAGCTATTCTTCAATCATGAGCCACCTTATTGATGTTGAGCATCCTTGTCTTAGAGAAGCAACATGAGAACATGTATGACAAGATGCCATAATAGAATAATACCAGTATATCTTAAACAATGATGCATAATATATTATTCAAGGACCAGAAGGGAAGTCTATGGTAACTTCCAAGTGGATCTATAAGATCAAACATGCAGCTGATGGAAGTGTGTAGAAATACAAAACGAGATCTATAGCTAGAGGTTTCTCACAAACAGAGGGAGTTTTCTATGATGAGACACTTGATCTAGTAAACCTGATACACTTCCATCCATACTACCATCCATGATTTGGAAACTATATCAGATAGATAAATTCTTGATGAGTTTGGATTTCAGTAAGAGTGTTGTTGATCAAAACCTATACCATTACAGTGTTGATGACGAGAGCCTGATTTTGGTGACTTGTTCAGAAATCATTGTTGTTTGATACAAGTAATCCTTGAATTCAAAATTCGAGATGAAGAATATGAGTATGATGCACTACTTCTTGGGACAAGAAGTATGACAGAGGACCGATGAGATTTTACCGAGTTAAGGAAAATATACAGTGAAGATATTAAATAAGTTCAAGTATGATAGAATGAAAAAATCCACCGTGATGAATTTAAAAGGAGAATATTGATGATGATTTAGATGAGACTGATCCACAACTGATTGGATCACTGATATATCTGATCAACACCAGAATTGATTCATGCCATGCAGTGAATGTGCTTAGTCATTTCATGAGTCAATCTAGACAGACTCAATGGACAACATCAAAACATGTATTAAGATATATATAAGGAAAAATTGGATATGGATCGAGATATGCCTCCAGAGTGAACTTGAGTTTGAAGGATATGCCGATTCAGATTGAGCAGATAGTACAATGGACTGGAAGAGCACATCTTATTGATGTTCTACCATGAAGTTTGCCATAGTTTCTTGATGCAACAAGAAACAAAATATTTGTGGCCTTGAATACCACATAAGCAGAGTATGTACCATTGAGTGTGCGAAGTAGTATGGCTTCACAATCTTCTGGCAAATTTACTTGATCATGAGATAGATCCTATGATGATAACCAAGAGCCAAGTATAAAACTCCTTGAGAACCCAGTGGTTCCTAATGTATAGAAACACTATCAGATGAAATATTCTTATATTAGAGATATGATGCAGAGGAAAATCATACACATGCAGTACCTTCCTACACATGAGCATACTACAGACATATTCACCAAACTAACTTGGTGAAGAATGCCTCCCTAGTTGAGAGGGAGTATTGGTAACTCTATCCAAGACAAAATTAAGAGTACATCCATGTTAGACTTGGCATGATGAAGAATGCCTCTTTAGCTGAGAGGGAGTGTTGATGATTGCAGCTATGTGAGACATTACCCAGATTACAAACCTGTTAGATGTGGATCATTGAAGTCGTGTGAGATATTCTCCAGCTTACAAACCTGAGAGAAAGCCCTTAAAGAGGGTGTGTGGTTATTATCTGAGATAGAGCTGGAACATAGAGATGACCTCCTCCATTTAGAGAGTTGAGAAGAACTCTAGATGATTATCCTATGGTAAAGGAGATCTGTTGAGTTAGACGTGCCTGTGGCTGAGCACAAGGCGAACGTGTGAAATCCCAAAGTGTTGGGTGCATCGTCATGAGAACATAAATGAATATGATGTATTAGCCTCCTCTAAGCATAAGATTTGATGAGAAAATCTATATGAATCTCTTGTGTAATGTAGTGGTAAAGAATATCTATTGAGTGGACGTGCTTGTGGATGAGCACAAGTGAACGTGTGAAGAAGTGGTTCCTCTATGTAATGTAGTGAGTCAGAGATATGGACATCCATATGGATGTTCCCCTAGTGGATGAGCACTAGTGGGTGTATTAGATCCCTTCCTATATTGTTCAAGAGTCAGACCTACTTGTAACCCTAATTGTAATGTAAAGGGTACAGGTCGACCCCACATTAATGTGACTGGTAATTAATGTAAAAGATAATTAATCAGGTTAATATTAATTATATTATAATCTAGTGAGGTCGGCCCTATTGTGCCAATAAACACTTCTGTTGATAGGTTCAGGTTAGTGTAAGTAAAGGTAAATTCCCCATTGAGGAATTATATCTTTCATGTGAGTTTGGAAAATTTAACAAGTACACCTTCTTTGGAAAAGTTCACACCTCTCTTGGGTGCTAGTCTTATAGGGTTTGAGCACCCTCTTGTGTGTTAGGTTTTATCTTGGTGGTGAAGGTATTTCGCTTGAAGAATATTGCAAAGGATTTGGTTGGGTTTTCTTCCCTTGTTGATAAGGGTTTTCCATGATACTTCTTGTGTTATTGTGCATGGTGCTTCTTCTTGTGATATTGGTTGTTGCAACATTTATGGTTATGGTTAAATGCTAAAAATGGAATGATGTTCATGCTTAACCTTGACTATTGAAAAATCAACAGAAATGTCATTACTCGGAGAAATATCCTACTTTTTGGGTCTTCAAATATGTCAAAGAAACCAAGGAATTTTTATTTCTCAAACTAAGTATATCAGAGAAATTCTAAATAGGTTCCAAATGGAATATTGAAAACTAGTTACCACTCCTATTCAAACTAGTTGAAAGTTGAGAAAAGATGATGATTCAAAGTCTACATACCAGAGGAAATACAGATCAATGATTGGTAGCTTACTATATGTGACAACATCCAGACCAAATGTAATGCAGACAGTTGGATAGGTGGCATGATTTCAAGAAGCACCAAAGGAATCCCATGTCGTATAAGTGAAGATGATTTTCAGATTTCTCAAAGGAACATAAGAGTTTGGATTATGGTATCCAAAAAGAAAGGATCTATCACTTATTGCCTACATAGATGCAGATTAAGAAAGTTTCATTGATGACCGACGAAGCACTAGTGGAGCAATGTTCTACTTGGGTGAGTTTTTAGTATCATGGCTAAGAAAGAAACAATCATCAATATCCTTATCTACAACTGAAGTAGAATATATTGCAACAACAACATGTTGTACACAGGTTCTATGGATGAAAAAAAATCTGACATATATATAGGTTGAGTATGATGAGCCCCTTCCAATATATTGTGATAATAAAAACACCATTAGTATCTCAAAGAAATCAATGATGCACTCCAAGATGAAGCACATTCCAATCAAGTATCACTTTCTATGAGAACAGGTTGCAGAGAAGAACATCAAAGTTGAATATGTGGGCAAAAAAAACAAGCGACAAACATCTTTACAAAACCACTTCCATGAGAAGCCTTTGAGTATCTTTGGTAGAGACTCATAGCAATTTCTACTCCAAAATGAATTATTTTGAATGCTTATCTTATATGTCTTAGATTTACATGAGGAAACACCATAAAGAGGATAGCTCAGGTCGGGAGATCAGTTTCAGGAAGAGTTCAATTAGGGGGAGTATCCCCAAGGACAGTTTAGTTAGGGGGAGCCATCTTGGATGGAAAGATACCTCTTCCATTGATGGAAAAGGGGGATATATTTATCATATGTAGAGAACAGAGGAATGGTTCTAGGGGGAGCGATAGTCACATGAAGAGCATGAGTGATATGACTTCAGTATTGCATGACATGCCTTCAGTATTGTATCAAAGTGTTTCCATCAATGCTAAATGGGGATATTGTTGATGAATTGGGTTGGTTTTCATTGATGTCAACCCTTGAAGAAAGTATGTTAGCACAAAGGATTGGGTAATGGACCCAAGTTTGTTTTATTTCTAATGGCATGAGTTTTGATATATTTGCAGGTAAAACTATTCTATATGGATAGTACATGTCATGTCATTTCCATTGGTATGTGGAACATCACATAAATCCTCACGGTTAGAGAGTTATGTCCATGTGAAGTTGAAGAACCCTCATGAGTCATCTAGAACCCCCAAAAGGTCAAAGTAGTCAAAGTGTTTGCAAAGAAGAAATTATTTAAATAATAAAGTGAAGCGACGAGTGTACTATAAGTCAAAGAGGATGCAAAATAAATTATTTAAATAATAAAGTTAATGGAGAACTTAATAATTATGGAAGGTGGTTAAGTTAAGTGGACAAGTGATTTTAAGTGGGTTAACCCTAAAATAAGGAAAGTGGGTTAAGATGGTTAGAAGACAACCCCTTGAGGAAGCTACATAAAATTATAAATAAGAGGCAAGGGTATCTCATTCAAAACACACTTGAATATCATTGAATATCTAATTTTGTGAAAGGTTATTTGGGCAGGTATTATTGATAGAGAAAAATTGTAGCAGAAAAAGTGTGGCAGGAAAAGTGCAGTAGAAAAAGTGAGGCAGAAAAAGTGCAGTAGAAAAAGTGCATCAGAAAAATTGCGGTAGAAAAAGTGCGGCAGGAAAACCGCGGAAGAAAAAGTGCGGATGGAAAACTGTAGAAAAAAATGTGTGGAAGAAAAAATGCAGAAGAAAAATTGTAGCATAAAAAGTGCGGCAGAAAAACTGCAACAAAAAAAGTGTGGTAGAAAAATCACGGCAGCAAAACCGTGGAAACAAAACACTACAAGAAGAAGAAAAAAAGGTATGGTTCTCATATGTGTACTGTTGAATTTATGAATCAAGTTGAGGGTTTTCCTTGTAAATATGTTGGATTCCCTCTTGGGAGTTTATGGATTGTTGTAGAGTTGATCTGAGGCAGATCTACTGAAGTTTAGTATTGGTTCATGTTTGAGGGATTTTGGTTGAGGTATGTTGTTGAAGTTATTGGTACATATAGAGGTTATATAACAATGAGGTTCTAGCACATGGTTTGAGGTACAAACTTGTGGTATAGTGTTTGAGGTATATGTGATCAGATCAGATTGGTTGATGAGTATACAGTGACATGTTTCTCAGTGACATATTTCATTTCTTAATCTGGGTACATGGTTGAGACAAGCAGTTGATGAGTTGGCACATACATGAGGAGTATAGTTGATGATGTTGGTACATCTTGATGAGTCATATTTTGTGTGTACTTGATGCATGATTCATACATATTGGTGCATGGGTGATGCACTTGTTGATGGTACAAGTTGGTGCATGGTTGATGCACTTGTTTATGGTACAGGCTAATTATAGTTAGTTTGGTATAGGTTGGTGCATGGTTAATGCACTTGTTTATGGTACGTTTTGATTATAGGTTGTTTGGACATGTTATTGTGACAGGTTATTTGTATAGGTTTGGTGCATGGTTTATGCATTTGTTTATGGTACAGGTTGATGTAAATGTTGATGTATGGTACATGTTGGCACATGTTATTGGTACAGGTTGTTATAGGTTGATTATAGGTTGATTGGTACAATTTTACAACAATATATCTCAGAGTGACAGTGTGACAGTGGTTCCATCATTTTACTTCTATGTTAGGGCGTTTGGATAGGGCAAGGATGGGTGCTTGTAGCCGAATAAAATAGGGGGTTGTGGCCTCGTTTTGGTTGTAGATAGAGAAATGGGGAGTTGGAGCTTCCTTCAGGTTGTAGTCTGAGAAACTAGGGGGTTGGAGCCTCCTTTCAGTTGCAGATGGAAAACAAAATAAGTTGGTTCTTCCATGAATGTAATTTTTAAAGACATATAGGAAAAATCATTTCTTGGTTTTTTCCTGATTTGGGTTTCTACGTAAAAACACTGGTGTACTATGTATGTGTATGATTTCTCATATGTTCATTATTTATTTACTCTACAACTATTGGATGATAATGCTACATTTATATAACACTTGCATTTTGTCGTGGAAAAGGATTAAATTTCTCTATTATTGATTCAACCCCCCTCTTAGTAATCCAACAATTGGTTTAGAGCAGGTTCCTTTAGGAAACAATTTAACCAATGGAAGGAGATCATGGATTATTCTGAAAATAGAGTACCAATGTTTAATGGTCATAATGGTTTAAAGTATGAGATGTGGAGTAGAAGAATGAAAGTGTTTTTACGAGAACAAGGACATTATATTTGACTATCAGTTGTTACATGATATAATAGTTCAAAAAGGGCAAATACTGCAACTGAGAAGGAAGTGAAGAAGAATAACAAAATAGCAATGGATTTCATCTAGGAAGGATTACCTAATCTAGTAAGAGAAAAGGTTGGTAAATGTTCATTAGCCAAAGAAATTTGGGATAAGTTACATGAAATATATTCTTCACCCATCATAGATTCCTAAAATTCCAAAGAAGATGTAGATACAGATCAAGAAGAATTATGTTCACCATATCAAATAGATTTAGAAGATGAAGAGTACACAATCACCATAGGTATGTTGTTTTTCTTTAATTGTAAAAAATGAAGACATCTTGAAACAAAATACCATGAAGGAAAAGAGACAGAAAAACTAATTGAAAAGGAAGACAATTATGAAGAAGAATTGATTAGTGCTTTAGATGAACTAAGAGAAGAAAACAATTCACTCAAGAAATAATTGATGAAACAAAAGGAAAGTGTTCACATTTTTGAAGAAGCCTAATAGGTCATCGAGAACTTAAGAACTTAGCTAGAAGAAGCCAAAAAGATCGAATAAAATATTGAATATCAAAAGCAGTATTTGGAAGCCAACATAAAAACATAGAAGGAAGAAGAAGAAATGCGAGAGAATATATTGATAGATCATCTTAAGGAAATAAATAACAATCTAAACAAACTTCAGGAAGAGTTTGGTCAAGAAGAGAAAGGACTTGAAGAAGAAATAAGCACATTAAAAATTTAGCTTGAAGAAGCGAAAAGAACATAAGAAGTCATGAAGTCTTAGATAATGAAGAAAGAAGAAGAGGTTGAGAATCTTGAATAAGAAGTTGTCACATTGAGAAGTAAAATCTTCAAGCTCAACAAGAACATTGAAGAGATAGAAACATCCACATTAGTTATAGAGAATGAAGAGAAGCACTCTAGTTTTCTAGAAAAGAAGAATGAAGAAAATAGAAAGAGTTATGTAGAAGTACTCAAAGGAAGGAATCATGGTCAACCAGAATCTAAGAAAACTATTGAAGATACATCTTCAAGAAGACCATCCATGTTCAAGCCACAAAGAAGATTCGATCATGATCATGATCAGTCAAGGAAAAAATTCAGAAGGAATACGCCACAAAGAATATCATTCACTCCCAGGTATGAAAACTTATTTTATGGTGATTGTTTTTATTGTACTAACTTTGGACATAAGGTTGCAGATTGCAGGGATTATAAAATAAATGTTCAATTAAGAAATGCCTATGTGGTCCCATGTAACATTGAATGTTACAAATGTCATAACTATGGGCACATAGCTAGTGATTGTAGAAGCATGATCGATACTTCCATGAAAGAGAACACTGATATCAGATGTAACAAAGTATGGATAAGAAAACAAGAAGAATAGGTGAACAAATACCAGGTCCCAGAGATCGCAAGATTGGTAATAAAACGAGATAAAGAAAATTCTAGAAAGAAAAAGAAATATGTCAGATACATAAAGGTTTGGAAAACAAATGAAAGAAAAGAAGGATAGGTAAATAAGGAAAAAGTTCAAGACATTGTAGTGAAAGATGAATCCACAGACGAAAAGAAATAAATAAGATCTCAGAGATATGATGAATCTACCAATGAAGATGATGATGAATACACATCAGAGTAGGAATTGTTATGAGCCATCCGACGTAGAGACTCCCAAGTAACATGAATATTAGAAAGGGGGAGTCTATGTGATAGCTATGACAGACCAAAGAACCATCCTTCGAGCAGCTTACAGAGTTTGAATAGATAGATCTAGAGAATTCGGTTAGTATAAGTACAATCAGTTGTAGTAATGAATACTTCATGATAGTACAATGATAAATGGGTCAACATTATGGACAATGTGCAGTAGAGTCTTGGACAATATCGACAGAGACAGATTCATAAGAACACTTAGTAGGTTTGGACATATATATGAAAGTGGACGAGATCATGGATTCATGGATTGGTTCAGAGAGTGGTTCAAAGACAAAGGAGCATTATCATAATGGATGATAATTACATAGGAAATGGCTCAAACAATGCTAATGGATTCAAAATTGACATATATTTTTTGGACACATGCAGTGAATACAACAATTCACATTCAAAATAGAGTAATGCTCATAAACAACAATGACAAAAATTCCTACGAGCTATGGAAAGGAAGACAAACACATGTGAAGAACTTCAGATTATTTGAAAGCAAATGCTACATCAAAAGAGAAGATGGCAGAATGGGAAAGTTTGACTCTCATGTGGACAAAGGAGTACTTGTTGGTTACTTAAGTACAATGAAAACATACAAGTGTTACAATCTGAGGTTGAAAAAATTTGTGAAAAGAATCAATGTAACAATTGATGAAATAGGTGGACAAGAATTAAAGGAAGAAGAAAATGAATAACTGGAACAACTTTATGAAGAAGAAGCAAAAGATGAAGAAGAAGTATACATCAAACAACCAGAAGGATTCTAGTTGTCAGTGAACGAAGATTACGTGTGCAAATTGAAGAAGAGCTTGTATGGTCTAAAAAAGGCTCCTAGAGCATGGCTCTAGACTAGATAAATCTCTACATCGGGCAAGGTTCAGAAAATGAAGTGCAGACAACAACCTCTACATCAAGGTAACTCAAGATAGTATTTTATTAATTGACGTTTATGTTGAGGATATTATTTTTGGAAGCAATGATGACAGGTTAAGCCAGAAATTTGCAAAGGATATGCAGAATGAATTTGAAATTTCATTACTCAGAGAACTATCCTTCTTTCCAGGTCTTTAGATACGTCAAAGAAACCAAGGAATTTTTATTTCTCAAACTAAGTATATCAGAGAAATGATAAAGAGGTTCGGAATGGAAGATTGCAAACCAGTTACCACTCCTATGAAAACCAGTTGCAAGTTGAGAAAAGATGATGATTCAATGTCTACAGACCATAGGAAATACAGGTCAATGATTGGTATCTTACTATATGTGATAGCATCCAGACCAGATGTAATGCAAACAGTTGGACAGGTGGCACAATTTCAAGCCGCACCAAAGGAATCACATGTATCTCAAAGGAACATAAGAGTTTGGATTATGGTATCCAAAAGGAAAGGATCTATCACTTAATGCCTACATAGATGTAGATTGGGAAGGTTTCATTGATGACTGAAAAAGCACTAGTGGAGCAACGTTCTACTTGGGTGAGTGTTTAGTATCATGGCTAAGAAAGAAACGATCATCAATATCCTTATATACAACCGAAGCAGAATATATTGCAACAACAACATGTTGTACAAAGGTTCTATGGATGAAACAAATTCTGACAGATATATAATTTGAGTATGAAGAGCCCATTCCAATCTATTGTTGTAATACAAGTGCCATCAATATCTCAAAGAAACCAATGATGCACTCCAAGACAAAGCACATTCATTTCAAGTATCACTTTCTACGGGAACAAGTTATAGAGAAGAACATCAAAATTGAATATGTGGGTACAAAAGAACAAGTGGCATACATCTTTACAAAACCACTTCCACATGAAACCTTTGAGTATCTTCGCTAGAGACTCAGAGTAATTTCTACTTGAAAATGAATTCTTTTGAATGCTTATATTATATGTCTTATATTTACATGAGTAAGTACCATAAAGAGGACAGTTCAGGTTGGGAGATGGATTTTAGGAAGAGTTCATTCAGGGGGAGTATACCCAAGGACAGTTCAGTTAGGGGTAGCAACCCCAGATGGAAAGATGCCTTTGTCATTGATGACAAAGGGGAAGATATTTATTAGATGCAGAGCACAGAGGCATGGTTCCAAGGGGAGCATGAGTGATATGACTTTAGTATTGCATCAGAGTGTTTTCATTAATTCCAAAGGGGGATATTCTTGATTAATTGGGTTGGTTGTCATTGATGTCAACCCTTGAAGAAAGTATGTTAGTGAATTCTCGTAGCAAAAATATTTGTGTAATGGACCCAAGTTTGTTTTATGGATAATGGTATGATTTTTGGTATATTTGCAGGTAAAACTATTCTAGATGGATAGTACATGTCATGTCATTTCTGATGGTATGTGAAACATCACGTAACTCCTCATGGTTAGAGAGTTATGACCATTTGAAGTTGGAGAACCCTCATGAGTCATATAGAAGGCCCAAAAGGTCAAAGTTGTCAAAGTGTTTGCAAAGAAGAAATTAGATAAATAATAAAGTGAAGTGATGAGTGTATTATAAGTCAAAGAGGGTGAAAAATAAATTATTTAAATAATAAAGTTAATGGAGAAATTACTAATTATGGAAAGTGGTTAAGTTAAGTGGTTATAAGTGGGTTAACCCTAAAATAAGGAAAGTGAGTTAATATGGTTAGAAGGTAACCCCTTGAGGAAACTACATAAGAGTATAAATAAGAGGCAAGGGTATCTCATTCAAAACACACTTGAATATCATTGAATATCTATTTTTATGAAAGGTTATTTAGGGAGGTATTATTGATAGACAAAAATTGCAGCAGAAAAAGTGCGGAAGGAAAAGTGGGGCAAAAAAAGTGCGGCAGGAAAGCTGCGACAGAAAGAGTGCGTTAGAAAAATTGCAACAAAAAAAATGCTGCAGGAAAACTGCAGAAGTAAAAATGCGGTAGGATAAGTGTAGAAAAAAAAGTGTGACAGGAAAACTACGGAAGAAAAAGTGCAGTAGGAAAAGTGCAGCAGAAAAAGTGCGGCAGAAAAATTGCAGTAGGAAAAGTGTGGAAGGAAAAGTGTGGCAGAAAACTTGTAGTAGAAAAAGTGCGATAGAAAAATCGTGGCAGTGGATTCGTGGTAGAAAAACCGTGGCAATAGAATGCTACAAGAAGAAAAAAAAGAAGGTATGGTTCTCATATGTGTAGTTTTGAATTTATGAATCAAGTTAAGGGTTTTCCTTGTAAATATGTTGGATTCCCTCTTGGGAGTTTATGGCTTGTTGTAGATTTGATCTGAGGAAGATCTACCGAAGCTTAGTATTGGTTCATGTTTGAGGTATTTTTTTCGAGTTATGTTGTTGACGTTATTGGTACAGATAGAGGTTATACAACAACGAGGTTCTAGAACATGGTTTGAGGTACATACTTGTGGTATAGTGTTTGAGGTATTTGTGATTAGATCGGATTGGTTGATGAGTATACAATAACTATTTTCTCAGTAACATATTCAGTTTCTAAATATGGGTATATGGTTGAGACAAGTAGTTTATGAGTTGGCACATACATGAGGTGTATAGTTGATGATGTTGGTACATCTTGAGGAGTCATAATTTGTGGGTATTTGATGCATGATTCATACATATTTGGTGCATGGTTGATGCACTCAATGATGGTACAGGTTGGTGCATCGTTGATGCACTTGTTTATGGTATAGGCTGATTACAGGTTGTTCGGTACAGGTTGGTGCATGGTTGATGCACTTATTTATGGTACAGGTTGATTACAGGTCTTTTGGATAGGTTATTGTGATAGGTTATTTGTACAAGTTTGGTGCATGGTTGATGCAACTATTGGATGATAATGCTACATTGATATAATAATTTCATTTTATGGTGTAAAAGGATTAAATTTCTCTATTATGGATTCACCCCCCTCTTAGTAATCAAACAATGATGTTGTCTCTGGGAATATCAGAATGACATATGCCGGGAAAATGTTCATGCGTAGGTTGAAAGAATCGTGCCTTCAATTCTTCAAAGAGAATATACATCTTCCATTCTCGAATATACACATTCACCTCCAAAAAGTAGTCATCCATGACATGGAGATTGAATTTGGGATAGGTTGGTCAGTAAAGAAGATAAAAAAACAAATGACTCAAAATTGCAAGAGATTTCATTGCAACAAAAAAAAAACCAGAAATTCCTCTTGAGCTAAGGAACAAAAGAATTCCAATTGATGTAAGTGTGAAAGTATGGAAAGATCTCGTGAAAGCATATGATAGAGTGGATGTACAAAGGAAGTCTTGTGAGGACATCACACAAGTAATTGAATTTGGCCATAAGATTATTTCAAATTCATTAAACAATTTTTATATTTTACTAGTGCATAATTAAATTGAATTAGTGTATGTTTCAGGACAAGGCCTCAAAGGCTAGGCTTGCCAAATTTTTTTCCACATATCATAATGGCCAAACAGGTTTAAAATCCTTAATATGTAAATTTGTAAGTATATTTAATATCTTAAATGATATATTTTTTAATTTTGTACACAAAAGTAAATGATTGGATATTAATTACTTTAACTAGTCCATCTACCATGTTTTGATAGGAGCAATGATATGGCCATTATCCATCACAATTATAATTCAAGAAGATACAAGACAAAAATTGGTCCGATTTTGTTATCTGGATGGAGAATAAGGTATCATTAGTTGACTTTCAATAACTTAGTTGGATATTGTTATGTTAATATGTCAATTTGCATTTCTTGTGTTGAGTTGTTCATTTATGTGTAGCTTAAGTTATTTTGTGTTCCCATTGTTCATAGAACCCTTATAAATCACCAACCTTTCACTATGATCGAGTCCTTATAAATCAATATCCAATCATGACTTTATCAATTCATGTGCCAAAAAACCTAGGCCAAAAAAGAGATGCAAGACTGTGTAATACATAACCCGTAGAAAACAAACCAGATCTCTGCTACAGCTTGACAAAGCATAAAGAGTACCTCTAGAGTGCAAGGTAAGAGTATAGCGAGCCACTAATGACAATACACAAGTATATTGAGCCTCCAAGAATAATACACACATCATAGCAAGCCTCCAAGGAAAAGACACAATCCATAATGAACCTCCAAGTACAAGACACAAGTCATAGCGAGCCTCCAAGGACAAGACACATGTCATAGCGAGTCTCCAATGAGCATGACAAAGACATAAAAAACCCTAGAAGGATCAAGAACAGTTGCAGCAAAATTCCCCAGAAAAATGCAAAGCAAAACCAAGTGCGCAAGAGAAAGAGAAATATGTTAAAATCATTGAAGGAGCTCATATAGATATAGACATCCAACATGAATAGACATGACTTTGAATTATGGTCTACTTGCACTTCACATAACCAATGTCTAGCTTGAACTTTTCTTCACAACTTTGTAACTTTTACTTGACTTCTTACATCATAGGAAAGGTTTTCCTTGGACAAAACTTCAATGCATCACGTCCACTCCACAAGGAGAATCATCCCATCATTACTTATGTGTTTTACAATCACTCTAATCTAGGAGGACCACCTTATCATTGTCTAGGTGTTATAGCATCACTCCAATCTAGGAGGACCACCTTATCATCATATATGGTGTTATAACATCACTCCAATCCAAGAGTACTTCCATATAGGTATCTAGGTGTTATAACGTCATGCCAATCTACAAGACTACCTATCGTCAACTCCACTCTGGAGGACCATGGTGTTATAACATCACTCCATATGGAGGATCACCATATCATTATCTAGGTGTTATAACACCACTCCAATCCAGGAGGACCACCTATTGTCAACTCCATTCAAAAGGACCATGGTGTTATAAAATCACTCCATCCAGAGGACCACCATAACACCATTCAGGTGTTATAACATCACTCCAATCGAAGAGGACCACCTATCATAAACTCCAGTTAGAAGGACCATGGTTTCATAACATTACTCCATTCGTAGAACCACCATATCATCATATGGGTCACTATATCATCATATGGGTGTTATAACATCACTCAAATATAGGATGACCATCCTATGGCTACTTAACTGGGCTCATAACATGCACGTTAGCCATCCTACTCGATGATTTTATAACATCAATCCATCCGAAGGACCACCATATCATTATTTGGGTGTTATAACATCACTTCAATCAGGATGACCATCCTATGGCTACTCAACTAGCCTCATCACATGCATGTTAGCCATCCTATTGGAGTTGTGATATGTGTGCACCCATACCATCTTGGAAATGTATTTCATAGTGAGCGGTATCTAATCCCTCAGGAAATCACTCTGAGTCATAGCTCAGGTAATGGTATAATCTTTAACAATGTGAGAGTATCTCAAGTGAACTCATATCAGTATGTCTAGATGTCCACCACAAGGATCTCCCCATTAGTTTGTCGACTCAGCCAATTTCTTAACAAACTTGAAAAATATGATTTTATTCTTTTTCATGGACAATAAATGGTAGAACTAAAAACAAGGATTTGATATTTCTTCCACAAATAATAAGTAATGGAACCTCCACCATGGTGCCTTGCATTCTTCTCTATTTATTTCCAATCTTCCTTCTCCTTCTCCTCATCCATCTCTTTTTTAAGTGTGGTATGTAGTAAGAGAGGAGGATTGAATATCACCCCAATCCATTTGAGCTTCATCTTCCTCAAAGACTCCTTACACACCACCTACAAATTATGAGGAAAATGAGGCTCTATCCTTTGAATATCAAGAGGAATCCCACCCCATATAGCTTGTCAAGATTGGAGTGCACCTTCCCTTAACATTTTGACTATATATTTAAAATGGGCAATTGTCCCTCTCTATTTTCCCTCTAAAATGGGCATTAGCTTGATGTATGATGTCAAAGTTGTGTGGTCATTGATGAGTTCCTTTTTTCTTATGGACTCATCTCTAATTCATAGGTAACTACTCATCTCTTCTTCCGTGTACTTCTAGTACCCAACAACCCTTAAGTCTTCATGGTGGATCTATGAGCACAAAGATTTGAGTTGGACCTCCCCTACATATGGTTTTGGTGACCATATGTAGGGATGGGGAAGCACAAATTTGTGTAATAAAATTCACTCAGATGATTCCTATATTTCTCATTTCCCTACTCACATGTCTCTATAAAATCCCTTGGGGTATCAACTCTCTAAGGAAGATGCTTGGTTGATCTATTTATCTAAAATTTGTGTCATTGCTCCTTCAATAAGAGGGTGTATACTTTAGTTGGAGGTTTGTAGCTAATAATTTCCCCTATTACTTCTACTATTTTAGTTATTTATTCCCCCAATATCTAAACCTTATCATTCTTGTTAGCTAGTTTTTCCTTAGTTTTGGCTTCTCAATATTCAAAGTTTTGTTTTCAGCCTCTAGTTGTTTTATTCTGACAATATGTTGAATAATGTTAATGGATATGCCAACCTACAAGCATATAGATTTTAATGTTTCTATGTTTTCTATGTTGACTAAACATAGAGGAAAGGACAATTGTATTGATGACGTGCTATAGTAGGTTAGGAAAGGAATAATCTCCTTTTAGCATTAGAGTATCATGAATAATCTCCCTTTAGCACTAGATTTGATTTCTTCCCTACTACTTGTGATTTTTATGAGACTTGGATAGTTGGGGAACCTACTTTGTTCCATGGAATATGAATAGATAGAGGGTTTGATGACATATTTATTTATCACATGATGATGTGTAGCTATCTTTGTGAATTAGATTCATCCTAATTTTTTTGCATCTTCACAATTCCCAAGGTAGTTCACAATTCCCAAGGCATTTTCATGTATCTTGAGGAAATTCATGATTCCCAAGGCATTGGTCAAAACAATTTGGTGTTATTTATTCATGCATTGTACCTCCCATGCCATGCCATGTCCCAAATTCTTGAATTCTCACCTTATTCATTCATTTGGAGGCATCTGTCACAAAAATTGATGCAACATCTACCTTGGAGGTTGCATTAGGTACTCTATTTAGCACGTGTGGACTTATTTGGGTCTCCCTTGAATTAAGGAGGAGTTTTGAATGATTTGAGGAGGGTTTTTACACATTGAACAAATCACACATGGCTTCTTGGAGCTTGTTTTTAGGGGACATTCACTCTTAAGGCATTTTCAATCATGGTTTGTAGGGACTTTCACCTTGGAGACCCATATGTCCATTTCATTGCATGGTTTGTGGAGATTGGTTGGGGATACACCTACTTGGAGTCCTTTGGAGGCTAGAAATTTCACATCTGACTCAACCTCTTCCCTGATTGATCAATATTTCCCTCTCTTTTGGGGCCTTTTCATTTGGATCTTTGTACATGTGGCTTGACCACCTCATTTTTATTGTATTTTTTGACTAGGTAGTTGGAGGAAGTAATATTTTATCCCTCCATAGGATAGATATAAGGATATCACATAAGATATCATTATTTTATTGTAAAGGAAGTTTATCAACACTCTATATAAAGAGTTTCCCCTCCTCACTATCACTCATGGTTGGTCAGTGATCACTAGAAAGGTTGCTAGGTCAATGATAACTATAAATGTGAGTTACAATTGCCCCTTGTATATGCCATATCAAATTTAACTATAAAATCTATTATAATTTTATTATAGTTTCTAAATATAAGTCTAAGAGTACAAAATAAAAAACAACACGAAGATGAGCGAAAAAATTAAAATGTAAGGAAGGAAAATTGTTATCAAAGACCATAGAAATGACAAGAGGAGGAATAACTATAAGGTTTCCCTCCCACAACTTTTCAGTTTAGATTATTGAATTCTTATTCTTCATTCATATATCAATAATTATCATGATTATAGTGATGAGTAGCCCAAATATGCCAAGGTACCAAAGTCCTTCAAACAATCATTGGTTGGGTAGGAAGTCAAAGGCCTATATAAAGTCTAGAAGGGAACAATAAAAATTGAGGTCTATTTGTTGGTTTCTTTGATAATAGCTCTAATATTGAGGATATCGTCAATGGAATGGTAGTCACTATAGTATCATGCTTGACCTCTAGATCTGAACTTCTTGCTCTAAAATTGTTCAAAAATAAATGCATCAAGTACAATGGCATAAAACGTGGTCAAGATGTGTCCAATCAAAATAGTGTTATAGTTATTTCCAATTGGGTTTAGAAATATTTATTGATTTATAATTAATATGCATAATAGGCTAATTTCAAGAAAACAAAAAACCCAAGAAAACAACCTCATTGAAAATATCTGCAATAGGAAGAGCAAGCCAATCTAAACCATTCTCAAGAAATTCATCTTGGTGCATCTCCCTCAAAATCAACAGATTTTCTAGATCTCAATTTCTAGATGGCTCTCCTAATGTCCATGCAACTAATGGTTTGTGCATCTGAGTCTTGGTTCGAGTTTTATCGCGAGTTTCAACTCACCTCCTCAATGCATTCAGGGACATGTGGCCAATTTGGTTTTGGGGCATAAAATCCAAATTGGGAAGCATAACAGAGTTTCGTAAGCTCCAAAAACTCTATTTGGACAAGGCCTATGCAAATACACTAGCCAAACATCCCTGACATAGTTTTCTTGAAAATCAACCTCCTCTTTAGAAATTACACTATGCCTCATTAACCAAAACCCTAATGTCGTAGATACTCCAACAAATAGTTTTATGGTCGAAGAAATGATAGTGGAGGGGCCCCACTAGCTGAAATATGGTTCTTTAGATCCAATGCAACTGACGGTTCCTACATCCAAGTCCTAGTTTGAGTTTTATCGCGAGTTGCAACTCACCTCCTCAAGCCATTCAGGGACATGTGGCCAATTTTTTCTCGGGGCATAAAATCCAAACCTAGCAACATATCGGAGTTTCGTTAGCTCCCACAAGTCTGTTTTTCCAAGGCCCACATGAATACACTATCCAAAAATACCTAACATAATGTTCTTGAAAATCAACCTCTACTTTAGAAATTTCATTATGCCTCATTGACCAAAACCCTAGTACTGAAGATACTCCAAGAAGCGGTTTTCCAGTTGAAGGAAAGATAGTGTAGGGGCTTCACTAGCTGAAAATCGGTGCTCTGGATCCAATGCAACTGAATATTTGTGCATCGGAGTCCCAATTTTAGTTTTATCATGAGTTGAAACTCACCTCCTCAATCCATTCAAGGAAATGTGTCCAATATTAGATGGGGGCATAAAATCCAAATCGAGCAACATAAGGGGGTTCTGTAAGATCCAAAAAGTCTATTTGGCCAAGGTCCACATGACTACACTAGCCAAAAATTATCGACAAAGTGTTCTTGAAAATCAACCTTCTCTTCAAAAATTGCACTATGCCTCATTGACCAAAACCCTAGTGTCATAGATACTCTAATAAACAATTTTCCGTTCGACGAAATGATAGTGGAGGGGCCTCACTAGTTGAAACCTGGTGCTGCAGATCCAATTCAATTGATGGTTCATGCCTTCGAGTCCTGGTTTGAGTTTTATCATGAGTTGCAACTCACATCCTTAAGCCATTCAGGGACATGTGGCCAATTTGGTCTAGGGGCATGAAACCCAAACCGAGCAACATAACAAATTTTCATCATCTCTCGCAAGTGTTTTTGGCCAAGGCCCATGAGACTACACTAGAAAAAAATACTTGACACAATGTGTTATAACCCTAAATTGTACCACACATGCTTACCTGGCATCAGACCAACTGATATCCCTTTCTTGCTAAAACTCTATTGAACAACGCTTTGAAAATCCTCTTGTGTCAAGGCCCACGTGCCCTAACCCATTACTGCAAGCATGTGCACGCTGGCTGACTCACAACAACCCACATGTACCTAACAAAGCACGAAAAAAGAAAAGTTGTCGTTGGAACAAAAAGCTATGGGTCAGTTAACTGAAACTCCTGGCCATGCATGGTCGAGGGTTCGTCCAAAACCCTAGCTCCTTCTAGCCTATAAAAGAAGGGGTAGGGGTACCATTTGGAAGAGGAAAAAATATAGCAAAGAAACTCTACCCATTTACGTAATCCATTGTCCCAACCCTTTAGCCTTTCCTCATGCCAAAGGAGATTTAACTCAAAGAAGTTGAAGGACAGAAGAAGATGAGCCCAGGATCAGGTTCAAGGAGCGGTGGCCAGTCTCAATTTTTTTGTAAGTTGATTCACTTTCAGTAAAAAAAAGAATACTTTTCCCATCCCAATGCATGAATTGTCTATGGTTTGAGTAATTTATACTTGATTTCTAACCCTTGATTATAGAAGTAGCATGCATGCATAGTTGTTGTTTGTCTTGAGTGCAGGTCATTTGTGGAAGGAGCAGCGCAAGCAAGTAATCAAATAGCAACAAAGGATCTACATCAAACGCCGGTAATAAGGTTGGTGGTCCTTTTCCATGCATTTACTGTGAAAAAGGGGTTTAAATCTTGGGTTGTAGGTAAAAAAGTAGTTTCTATTAGGTCAAAATCTGCTTGCAAGTCTGACCCTAGTTTGCTAGTCTGTAGGGTGTTTTTCCCAACAACAGAATTGGCGACCGTACTGGGGATAATACTCTTTAGGGTTCCTGGATTTATTTAAGTTTTTGGGTATTTTAAAGATTAGGTTTTGTTTTTTCTTTGCCTGTTTTTTTCTGTAAGGTCTGAGCTAGCAGGGAGTCTGGTTTTCCATACCAGCTTTCCCTAACTTTTGCTTGACTGTAGTTTTCGGGACACATAGAGGTACACGTAGCCTATAGAAGGCCTAGACACGTGTACCTGTGCCCTATCCTCTTACAACCCGCGTGTAGGAGTTCAGAGAACCTTAGAGGTAGTCCTCCTCTTCCCTGTCAGAATTACACATTCTCAGGAGGTTTTCTGGAATCCTATTTGAGTCTTGCTGGTTCACAGTCCTATCTCTGATTGCCTTTTTTTGCCTTATTATTCCTTACATTATTTGTCTTTTCTGTTAGAAAGAGAATCCAAGCCTTCAAAGGACCCTCGTTATCAATACCAGAGGCCTCTTCCTAGTTTGGATTGTCTATTTTCATATTTTTTCTTAGAGTTTAGATATACACGCGACTTGTACAAGGTTAGCCCACGTGTACACGCTTTCTGTCTCTGTTCAACACGCGTTTGCATGCATGCTATTTTAGTGACAGTCACATACTTGGATAGACTACTTTTTGTTAAGGGTGGGGTATTCATCCCCTCCTTTGATAAGAAGTATTCCTCTCAGGTGTTTGAGTCTATGTTTGAACAATCAATAGGTTATGTCATCTTACCCTTAGCCTGCTTTTTCTCATTTAATAGTTGACAGATTTTTTTTTTTTTTTATGGTTT